>JAVQJD010033680.1:0-26743 GCA_036023655.1 Nannoperca australis | reverse complement strand
TTCAGCACCTCCTGCCCTCAGCTAGTACTGATCTTCAAACACAGGAATCTTAGAAGCAACTGTAAAACCTGATATACATTTAGACTGCTTTTCTCCCACCAACCTTAATCAACTAACTTTAGTGATTTCTTAATCAAGCCATCATTCTGTTCTGTTAGACCCTGTCCCAACTAGACTGCCTAAAGAAGTTTTACCTTTAGTTAGCACTTCTTTACTAGATATGATCAATGTGGCTATGTGCCACAATCATTTACAGTAGCTGTAATTAAACCTATTCTTAAAAAGCCCACTCTTGATCCATGGGGTTTTATCAAATTATCGAGCTGACCAAGAACGCTGCAGCACATTTTCTGACAAGAACCAGTATTAGCTTCTCTACACTGGCTCCCTGTAAAACCCAGAATAGAATTTAAAATCCTTCTCCTCACATTCAAAGCGCTTAATGGTCAGGCATCATCATATCTCAAAGAGCTCATAGTACCATGTCACCCTACTAGAGCACTGCGCTCTCAGAATGCAGGGTTCCTTGTGGTTCCTAGAGTCTCTAAAAGTAGAATGGGAGCTAGAGCTTTCAGTTATCAAGCTCCTCTTATGTGGGACCAGCTTTCAGTTTGTTTACGGGAGGCAGACACCCTCCTCACATCTAAGACTTTCCTCTCTGATAAAGCTTATAGTAGGGCTGACTCAGGTGAACCCTGAGCCACCTCTTAGTTATGCTGCTATAGGCCTAGACTGCCGAGAGACTTCCTAGGATGCACTGAGCTCCTCTCTCTTCTTTTCTCTCTCCATTTGTACACACTCATATCCCATTAATGCTTGTTACCCTCTCTCTCTCTCCTTCTAAAGATTTCTGCAAGTATTTCTGCCTCCGGCGCTGTAGAGTCTGGATCTGTGGTTGCACCTGCTGCCCCTGTGCTTCTGTTCAACTGCCGTTGTTGCAATTTTTGTTACTGCTCTCATTATTAGTATTGCTATTAAACTGCTATTAACATTATTTTTATTGATGTTAGCATCAATACCATTACCACAGCTATAACTTTTACATCGCTATGTAGAACTCCAATTGTGAAATTGGGTTCTGACACATGAGGGCAGCTAGATCTGGGTTGTACCAATTCAATTTCAATTCAATTCAATTTTATTTATATAGCGCCATATCATAACAAAGTTATCTCAGGGCACTCAATCACATGGAGCCGGTCGAGACCAACTTCCAACCAATGTTACCAATGTTTCTATCAAGCACAATTGAACAAAGTAGGAAGTTGAGGATTATGGATGACTCTGAGTTGGTTAGTATCCATCCAGCTGCCTTGATAAATATAGCACTTCCATATTATGGGTAGAGTTTCTCGGTTGCTAGGACCATACAGGGTATGGTTGGCCAGTTATTTCTACTTTATAGGTTCATCTGTTTAAAGAGAATCTGTGGCACTGGACCACTGGTGGCAATATAGAATGTTTTAATGTGCAAGCATCTGCATTTGTTATGTTTCTCCACTAATGAATTCAGTTTTATTTATTTTCTTTTGTCACCTGTCCGTAGCATTTAGTCTGGGATCCTTCACCTAGGATGCGCCAATAAAATTATGAAGTTAGTTGAGGTAGAGAACTGAAGGGGATGTGGTGCTATGAGTCATTTCATGTGTCAGCTGAGCTTGCACACTGCCATCACAATTTGGGTGGCCCATTTAAGCTGTCTAACCCATTTGCTCATTCTGTGCTGCTGCTGTTCATGCATCTTTCAGCTCATCACCACCACTCTAGCATCCACCTGTTTCCTGTGACAGAACACATTGATTTCTGTCAGCTTTAAATTATGGTGACAGGGATAACAAAGGCTAGCCATTATGGAATGAAAAAAAGTTCCTGAACAATACTTGACTGATATGTTAATATGTCCCAAATGGCACAATTGTTGATTCACAGTATATCCCACTTGGACCACCTTTAATGTGGATAACAACTCATTTGTTAGTTATTTTTCATTCAAACATAAAATAGTGAAAAATTACCGTTCTCAAGAGCTAATGAAGCCAACGGTAACTTCTTCAAATTGCCTGTTTGCATGACCAACAATCAAACACCTAAACATATTGAACTTGCAATGATACAAATCCTCACATTTAAGAACAAAGCAAACAGAAAATGTTCAGCAGAAATCATACAAGAAAAGAGTAATGAAGTGTGTATGTGTGTATGTGTGCATGCACACCTATATCTACCAGAGTGAAAGACTCAATTTTGATACTGACACACTCCTTTATCATTCCCACCCCCCTATCTCTGTAACAAACATTGGGAGAATGACACTATCTAGTGTAAGCAGTTTGTTCTCTTAGAGTCGTCCAGGCTTTATTGTCACCCAGCTATTTCTGTGTGTGTGTTTGTGTGCAGACAGTGCAAGCCTGAATCTTCTTGTTATTTTAGTCTTCCCAAAAGCGGCACTTCACTTAACACTGTAGCATTTACACCAGTGTGCCTGAAGATGTAAACATGTTTGTACTGTACGTATCAGTCCAGAGATACACAAATATGTAAACAGTGAGTGTGATTGTCTTCGCTCTGCAGAGAAGGTGATTGGCTGCAATCTGCCTTCCCTCGAGGATTTGTACACCGCCAGGTCCCTGAGGCGTGCAGGAAAGATTGTGGCTGACCCCTCCCACCCTGGTCACAAACTCTTTGAAATGCTCTCCTCTGGCAAGAGGCTGCGGTCCATCAGGACCAAAACCTCACGCCATAAGAACAGTTTCTTCCCCTCTGCAACCGGCCTCATCAACAAGGCCTGGGACCCCCCTATGACTCGGACACTGGTTCCTCCATACCTCCATTCCTTTTTTTATCTGTCCCTTTCTTTTTTTGTTTTGTTCACAGCATCATTCTTTGGCTGTTGTTGGAATGCAGGAGGACTTGTAAAGTAGAAAGACTGTGTGAGTGTCTATGTACACACTTTTGTGTGCATGCTATGACTGCAGTATTTTGTTCTGAGTCAGATCCTGTGAATAGCTCGGCTAATTTTTCCATTTATCCCTGACTCTGCGTTTACAAATCGGCCCTGTCACATCCTATTCATCAGTTCCCGGCCTTTCATTTATTCAACATCCCCTTTTCTTTTATCACATTCTCTGCGTTTTTTTCATATTCTGCTTGAACCAATTGGGCCGTTTGCACCTGGACCCACAGAGTTGCGCAAAGTAAATTATAGTCCAAGCAGGTGGAGGATGATGAATGTGAAATCCCTCCCTCCTGTAAACTTTCTTGTCGTTGTTTTTGTCTTCTTTCAGTCCCTATGTAAACCCCCCTCATTTTTTTTAAGTATTAGTATTAAAAGTATTTTAATTACCCTACACATAACACATTGGAATATTGCATTTTTATTTGCTTACATTTAGTGAGTCCACAGGAATTGCAGGCCTTAGGAACATTTGTACTTGAGAAAAGCGTGACTGCACACACTGGGTCCTCACTATGTAAAATCACAGATGAATATTCATAACCCCCCCTTTCTTTTTTCTTTTTTATCAGTATAGTTTCATTATACTGTGTCACATATTTAGCTCTCGTTCCTTAAGGCAAATTTTTTTATTCCATGTCATCGCTGTGGCTGTGCATTCCTGATCCTCAATATCATTCAATTTAGAGAGCTTACAGTGGTCGGAGAATCCATGGAAACTGTATGAATCACAGCATATGTCTTTCATCCCATCAGTCCTCCATTAGGACAGGGCTCAGTGGATTAATGATTTGGGGAAGTGGCTGGCAGGGCGCTCCCTTTACTACTCTTTTCAGCTATGTCCTGGAAGCCTTGCCAAACTGCCTTTCAACCAGTCCAATTGTTTATTACTGCTTAACACTGAATCTGTGCATCTGTGTGTAAATGTGTTCATGTGAAAATGCATGCAGACACAGACATGCTGAAGCACAGATAATTAATCTGCCATGGTGTTTTGAGTGTATTTTTGTAGCAGATCCTCATTGCTTTATGACTGTTTCCACCATAGAAAACCCTGCGACAGCCCCATGCATATGGCTCAGCTCTCACTGCCCCCGGGCTTCATTTAAATTGATTCATATGGGGTTTGTTTACTCACATTTAACTGCAGCAGATAGCAATATCTGACTGGTCTATGTGATATACACATATCTGCTTTATTACATAGCTTGAGGGAAGAATAAAGTTCATCATATTCATCTTTTGAAAGTAATGTATATCATTTTGTTTCTGTTCTTTCATGTGAAGGCCGCTGACTAGGCATTTCATTCTGCAAAGGATCTGAAGCTACCCTCGTTGCTGTTTGAGAGGAAGTTCAAACCAAGCATGTTTGAAGTTTTTTGAAGTCCAGTTTGGCAGCTTTGCAATATTACCTGAACTCAAATTTAAGGGTTAGGGATCTGGTCATTTTGTTTTCTTTGAAGCAAAAGGTAGGGTGTTATCTTCAAGTGTGACTATTTAACTTCTGCTGATCACCAGCCACTGTAGTGAAAGTATAATTTATAGTTTAACATATTTAATAATAAATGTAATGTCAGAACAGACATTACATTTATTATTAAATATGTATTACATTATACAGTTACTACAGCAAAGAGTTAGAGTTGCAAAGATTCGGTACGGATTTGTTCTTCCTCTTGCTTCCAAAATGTCTAACTTGGCAGGGTGGCAGGTTCCCAAAACTCCGTCCAGTAGTGTAGTAACTGTGAGTCATTGTCTGTTTACAAGCCAATTCTTTTCACGGCAGACCTTTTTACTTGTCAAAGCAGGAAAAGCACAGGTGTAAGTGATAACATTAACGGTGGATCCATTCAATTAAGTGTCCCAGTAAGCCATGCTGTTGAGTGAGCATACAGAATGCCAAAATCCTGGAACTGGCTACCCTAAATGGAATGCAGCCATTGTTAATGTTATTAATTTCACCTGTGCTTTTCCTGCTTTGGGTCAAAATATCTGCAGCGAAAAAGGTCTATTGTGAAGTTAAATGAACCAGATACAAAAATGTGACAAACTAAAGAAGTCTAAGTTTCCACTTTGGTTCTGACACTTAGCAGGGCTTATCCATTAAATTAGGGCCACTCAATTCTGGAGCTAAATCTGGCTTCTTTTCTTCTGCCTTTCCTCTTACATGAAACTGCGGCAGTGAATGTAAATAGGAGTGTAAAATATGGGCAATACTACCTGCTTTTTTCCCCCTCCACTTAAGTATGCCTGCCACTGGTGAATGCGTGTTTAATCTGTGTGTGTGTGTGTGTGTGTGTGTGTATGTCCTCGTCCATGCTTGTCCATGTGACAACTAATCCTGGGGGTAGACCACAGCTGTGTGAGATTTTAATTGACTTCAGGGGGGCTTGGAGGGTAGATTAGTATATGTTTATGTGTGTGTATACTGTATATGCGTGTCTGCAAACTGGCGTATTAATGGGGCGTTAACATAGCTATTAATGTCACAGCTTGGGGGAAGCATTAGTATGGTAAATGGAATTTGTATACTTTCTTGTGCGTGCATGCATTTGCGTTTATGTGAGTGTGTAGGTATGAGTTGGGGCGATGTCACACCTCATGGGAAGCAAGAGGTTTTTGATGTGGCACGCGCACCCTTTTCCATTTTAAGCCCCTAAAATATATCTCCTGGGCATCCGCTCAACTCTGAGGGGGCGGAGCGTGGGAATGGAGGCTGATGGGAAATATGGCAGGAGTCTGAGCCAGCTAGTCTTTTCCACCTAGGAACATCAAGGTCGTGTTGCTTATAAATAATTATTGACCACCCTACAACAGAGTATACAATACATGCCTAAAATATGTGATAATAATCTAAATCAGCTTCCATCTCATGTCTGATAACATACATTTCAAGTGTGGTGATTGTCACAGTTTACAAGGCAACAAGTCAGACAAAGTAAAATAAATAGAAAATAGGTCACTCTTTGAAAGCTTTCACTAAAGGAACATGCATGACAGAAATTGGGATTGTGCACACACACACACACACACAGACATGCAAACACATTCACATAGACATGCAAACACATTCACACAAACACACAGTCCAGCTGTTATGTTTCCTCAGTTGACATACTCCCTTCTACCTCTCATCTGACCTGAAATAAAATGGCCCTAATATGCCCAATTAATGTGGTAATTCATTAGTCTGAGAGTGAGTAATATAAGTGTGTGTGTGTGTGTGTGTGTGCATTTACTTGGTATAGAAGCAATCAATATTGTACATGTAACATTATTTAAACACTATAACTTGGCTCCACATGGTCTATCACTCTGAATAATCCACACTATTAAATTGATGTAAATTGTTACAAAATAATACTCCTTAAAACCTGAAAACTGTTAGGAATAAAATATCTAATAGGTGTGGATAATATAGCATTGTTTTTTATTTAAATAGTTTTCATATCACAGTAATAAGAATTTTGTAATGTGCTGATGTATTTATGTGTTATGACCATGTACAGCAGCGACACACATACAAGAAACAAGAATTTGAAAATATTAACTTTCATCCTACATCACACACCAAAGGCCAAATAATGTGTCATCTATTAACTACACTTGCCACGAGATAAGATCTGATTCGGCTGAGGTGACAATGATAGATCGATCATCCCACCGTACCCCCGCTTTAAGGTAATTAATCTCAGCAGTTTGTCAAAACTTTGATCTAAACAGAAAACCTACATTTTAGCAAGTTGAGAAAAGTGAAAAAAAGGTGGTCACAGTCAGGTGGGGATGATGATGATTATAAGTTATTATATAGCTTTTTTATCAGCAGCAGGGCCCACATGTTACCCAATTCAGTCTGCTGCACTGAGTTGAAGTTAGTTCAAAGTTTTGTATTGATCTGCTGAGCTGCTGTCAGTTGTCAGTATAACAGGTCAGTTTGCATCAGTGACTCAGACTAGAGAGTTGATTTAAAGAAGAGCATGAAGCCACACCTCCGGCTTCTTGTCCAGAGCATCACGTGTATCCACTGTATGAGACAGAGTGGGCTGTATAAGTCTGATCACATCAGCTGAAACATAAATTAACTTTAGTTAAAAAATATGTTGCATGTTGCTGTTAGTAACACAAATAGAAATCCCTACATTTTTTATTGTACTTGTACTTATTGCTGTCACTATTAAACTGGTTACATAAAACCAAAACTATCCACACAATAAGATACAACTACAAGTAAGTGAGACACACAACAAAACACATATGTAATTGTTGTTTGGGTAATTTGGGTGAATCTATGATTGGGTTACTCACTAAAGCAGTTAGGCTGTTTTTTGAACAACATAAACGCGCAGGAAAAGTGGAAATTACACTAGCAGAGGCCTTCTCCCAGCGGCCAGCCAGACAAGCGTTCTGCTTATTAAAAGCCAAGCCAACATGAAGGTGAAGTACAGAAACTTTCTGCTGCCTCTCCGAGGTGAACTGAGCGCAGCAAAGACTAAGAGCGGAAGAAGAGAGGCGAGGGAAGAATGAACTTGACAGTTGGCGTTCAGAGAGCGTTTTTTGCTGACAGGTCCCACCTAGCCTGGGTCAAAGGCAGGGATGGAGATGAAAAGGAGAGAAAAAGAAGTGGATATCCGGGATTGGAACATGATGATGAGGGGAGGGGGAAAAGGGGGAGAGGACGAAGTCTGTGGTGGGAGGTTGTGTGTTACACCTTTTATCTCTCATTGTGAAATACTAAGGTCTGCATTTTACTTAAGAAAAAGCACAGAAAAAAATAATAAAAAATAATAACTCGACTTGATCTTATCATTGTAAGCTGTTGGTTTTTCATTTTGTACAAACTGATATCACGCTGCCCCGTCACAATACATTTTCCATTTGGTGGGAGGGGGGGCTGTAGCGCTGAAGCATAATCCTCCCTCACAATAATACATTCATTCAATCCACAGCATGGATCAGTTGACATCTTTGCTCTTATAAGCTCCTTTCTCCCCATGTCTCTTTCTCCCCATCACTGTCCTTCCTTCCCATATCTTCAGCCTTACATACATGCTGCCTTTTTGTTTGAGGAGTGAGTCACCTGTTACTGCTTATCTCCCCCACTACGTTGTGAAATGTTCTGTATGTGCATTAAACATGTAGGGACACAGAGTCTCGATGAATGGTGTGGATGAGGGGGTAGGAAGGGGAGGGGATTAAAGGGGTTGAGGGAAGGAGAGGAGAAGAGGAATACAGGAGGGAAGTAGGCAGAGATGAGAGCCAGGCCTTATCAGCATTCACTCATACTACAGTGGATGAAATTACCCTTCTCTGTCCTTCTATGTTTGCGGTCACTGCTATCTGCACAGGCTTGGGATTTGCAATGGTCATAAATCTGTGTGTGTGTGTGTGTGTGTGTGTGTGTGAGTGCAATATGTGAAAGCACAGGTGTGTGGGCACAGGTGGGTGTTTGTGTTTAGATGCCCTGTTGTTAAGATGAAAGGACCTTGTGGACAGAATCACGTTCACGGAAATGAATCTGCGGCATGGGGAATCAGCACTCGTAAATCATAAGTCTGTGTGCGTGTGAGACTGATTGGGGTAGTCAGCTAAAGCCAGAGCAAGGTCTTAGATGCTCTGCTATTCTCGGCTCACTAATAGTAAAACAACATTAGTAACAAGCGTTAAGCGTGGGTGTCTTCGCTTTCTTGCATTTTTTTGCGGGAGCATTCGTGGGTGCGCGCTCATTTGTGAGTGCGGATTACTCTGTACTGAGACACTAAAAGAGCCCTCCGGTTGATGAATTCTCTTTAGTGAAAAAGCTGATTTAATTGGGTTGCTCCTCCAATCCTTTCACCGATAAGGATGCCTTGATAAAAGATAATTCCCCTCTTTTCTCTTTTCTTCATCTGTCTCATATTTCTTGCGTGGCATTCCTTATGCTTTATCCGCAACATCTCTTAATCTCTTTTTTTACCATTGCTTCACCTTCACTTTTTAACATCTCTCTGTATACATTACATTCTCTCTCGCTTTCCAGCTTTCTCTCCTCTCGCTGTCCCTCTAATTTATTTTCTCTATGTGCTGTGTGTGAAATGCTAAATTAGAAGTCGGGTAAAAAGAGGACCTCGGAGCAAAAGACATCAATAGCTTCCTTTTAATTCTGAGAGCTCTCTTATCCCCCACCCCCCCTTTCACTCTCTCTATCTACCACCCTTCCTCTCTCTCCTTTCCCCTGCTAATAAAGCCAAATTGGCATGAAAGCTAGTGACCTCTCCCCTAGCCTTCTCTCTTTTCTCTGCTTAAAGAGCCATGTCGCGGGGAAGAAATGACAGTGACAAAAAGGCTGTCATTTTCCACCCGTACAGATCTCTCCCCCACATCAAGTTCCTTTTATTTTTACCTTCTTTAACTCCCTTTTGTGCAGCCTTACGTCTAATCTGTTTGCTTCAGGTGCCATTCTTGCGTGCTTGCCCTCTCTCACAAAAGACCTCTGTATTTTCTTTTTTACATTTATTTTGTTTGTTTTTGGCATTCCCAGGGGTAAGGGTTTGAATGTTTTTTTTTTAAATATCTAACTCACTTGGTGTAAATTTAATAAGTCTGCCTGCCAGCCAATCCTGCCTGCCACTCTGACTGTCCCCTTTTGAAGGAGTTGGTGCACAGCAACCAGGAGGTTGGCAAGGCTCTGGCAGAGTTTAGATTTAACAATCGCGCTCCTTTTTTCATCTGTCTTCCCTGACCTTGAGGAGCACTATTTAGTTTCTTCTTTTTTTTTTTACGCTGACTCCCTGTCGCTTCCTTGGCTTTGTAAAAAGAAAGAAACGTCTTCAGTCCTCAAACTCTGAGGGGGCCATTTTTGAATTCCCAAAGGGCAGGCGAGAGTTGAGCGCACCCGTCATTCGCTTGTCCTCTCTTTTCACAACTTTGGCTATGAATTATAAATACAACGTATCACTCTTTTTATCCTACCTTGGGCATGGAGAGAGCTGAGTGTTATATGCATATGTACACACACACACACACACACACACACACACTCCACACACAGAGAGACTCTGGATCCCTTTTGGGTTATTCATATAGTGTACATAGCAGCACTTGATCCATAGCGTATTTGCATTTCCTTTGTTCTCACCCTCGTCTATTGCCTTCCTATGGTCTTCTCTCTTGTCATGCTCTCTCCTGTGTTTGCTCCTTTTCTTTGGCATCACACCAAAGAGTGACATGAAGGTGAAAAGTTTGGGACTTGAGACACCAACTCTTTCGTAAAATATGTATGATCCGCTGCCACCGTTATTCATATTTTAATTTTTTTGCTCTGTGTGATTAATTCAGCGAATGCCATAATCTACCCCCCCCCACACACACACACACACACTTTCTGGTGTTTGCATGTTTATGTGTGTGCCAATGTGTTTGCATTCAGCCTCTGTGTCTATGTGAGTGCCTCCTGTCCCTCTGGGAGTATTTACACATTAAGTTTGAGCCTGTGATTATTTTGACTTGGTAGCTGTGTTGTACTCAGAAGAGCTGAGGCACTAATATAATTGGCAATTAAATTAAGGAAGCAAGCTTTCCACACACCCCCCGGTGAGTTTGCACAGTGTCTCCTGAAGTGCTCTGCACACATGCACTCAATACTCTTACGAACAAACTCCCTGAAGTAATAAGGTTCCAAAATTGATATAAGATAAGCTAAATGTAGAATGAGCAGATTTCTCTCTGTCACGGTCAGGCCTTTACTGTTGAGGAATACATTTTTCACAATCAACACACAATCAACACATCTTGGTGATTATGTGTGTAGGCATGTTTTGATTGCTTGATGACCAAACTCATCTCATTCAGTTCATTTTGTTCATTCAATTTGAGGTAATATATGAAGCAATGCTCAGAAGTACTGAGGCACAATGTATAAAGTTCTCCATTAAAAAACGTATTTATGTAAAAGTACAGAAATACTACTAGCTTTTACTAATACTACTACTCGTGAAACATTGGCTACTTTGGCCTCTTGGTCTTCACATTATTCAGATGAAACTATCTGACAAGTTAACAGGGGAACTCGCTCTTGGGTGGAAATGCTAACATCTCAAACATGACAAGGGGTCCCAGAAAGGCTTTCTTGTAACAAGCCAAAAATGTGCAGAACCACTTGTTTAATGTTTAACTTTTATATTCTTTATAACTTGTGTAGCTTTAATGTATAAGTATGTTAAATGTTTTGATTAAATGTAAAATCAAAATGTGAAAAGTAAATTTCCCTTTTAAAAGTAATGGTGAAGAAGTATAGAAAAAGTTTCATGCAAAAATGCAAACACAAGTGTCTTAAGTAAATGTACTCAATGTACTTTCTGCCACTGAATGTTTCTAAATAAAGAAATAGTGGAAGACAACATACAGAAGTTAAGTGCGTCCACTTGATGCTGATGAACCTTGTCTGTCTTCTCACATGCTCAACAGTAAATCAGGGAGTCAGCATTAATATGTACAACACCCCTCTCCTCAACTTTCTAAATTACACTCGCTCTGCCCATTACTGCGAGCCCAATGGGAGCTAGGTTTGTTTAGCTCTGCTCCAATGGGAGTGGATGTTGTTTTGAAGGCCTGCCATTTCAATCAGGGTTGTTGTTCAGCTGTTGTTGTCTTATGAAGGAACCTGGCCAGGCTCGTCACCACAGGGACACATGTGGTTCATCACGCCTGTAATTGGATTTGATTTTGCGTTCTCCGCTTTCTCCTTATGTTTAATTAGGGGACTTGGCCACTGAAGACTAGTGCTTGTGCAGAGGGAAGCAAGATAGACCGAATAAGAGAAAGACTGACATAGAGCCCAAAGTGAGGTTGCATGGTGATTAGTGATTTGGGAAAAGTGGACAAAGTTAATTAGTATATATGGGTATTTGTCAGTTTACAATTAGTTTGGGCCCTACTCGAGGGGATGGAAGCAGTTGTATACAGGCTTTAAGTGATTGAATTCGAGACCAGTGTTTTCACCTTGTGTGCATGTGAGGGTTCCAGTTCAACAGCGAAACTAAGGCAGGGGAGGAAGTGATATAAGCGAGAGGCTGCATCTGTTATGACATGGCCTTCCTTTTAGGGGAACCATGGTCAGGCCATTTGTTTTTATCATGGACTGGACTGATGACAGGCAGCTGCAGTGGCAGGGGCCAGCCTGCTGGGACCGATGCCTTCACCCCTGTCATCCTTTGTCCACGTTGAACAACCTACTTTGATGTTGCCAGAAACATAAGGGTGGTAGAGTTAATGAGCCATCTGCAAATTATTGTCAGTGGTGCAAAATTGATTAGCTATGGCTAACGATGTAAATGAGCCGAGCCGCAATTCATCTGATTTTCATGAAGTCAGTAAAGTAAATAAGACTAGATGTCGAGCTGATTTGAAATGTCTGGAAAGCAACAGAGTGCAAAAGAAAATGTTCCCTGCTGCTGAACTTAGAATATTGTTTGAAAAGAAGCGACATTCAGATCTGTATGCATGCCTTCATCCCTCAAAAGGAAGGCTATGTGTGAGGAAACAGAGTTAAATAAGCTAGTGTCAAAAGACGAACAAAACAACAGAAGACAAGTTGTGAAAAGTGTATGTGGCAAAGTTATGGATAAACATTTAAACTCCTTAGACTAGATAATTGCTGTAAACGGATAATATTAATAAATATATATAATATTGCAAAATTACTTAAGAATTCAAGCATAAGATTCAATCATAACAACCCAGATTTAAGCCATTAAATGTCAGAAAGATGCATATTCAAGCAGGAGGCCACAGAGGGGGGATGAAGGTAAAATCGTACGAAAACTTAATTCAATGATTTAATAAGGACAAGTCCAAATCTGTCTTAGTTTTTTTTCCAGGACAGAGCTACCTGACACTGGGAGTTTGGAACATGATACATTGAAGCTTAATTTACTGAGCTTCATCAACCCCTAGTGTAATAAAGACAATAAAGAGTAGCAAACAATTATTTATGGGTCAATTGTGCAGATCAGTGCTCACAGCATTTCGAGCAAACCACAATCAGTCAAGCTACTTGGTTCACAGAAATTACTAAGCGGCTTCCTTCCTGACTGTGCAGCTTAAGCCTCAAGCTAAAGCAACATTCGCTCACTGCCTTCACTGTCATAGATGAAATTTGGGTACTGATTCCAACTCTATTTAAATTTCCCCTCATCATTGTCCAAGCCCACGCATACAGCCCTGAGCAGAGCTTGAGTTAGCAGTGCCACTTCTTTTCTTTTTTTTTTTTGCACAAAATGTAATGCAGCCTTCAAAACTGCCTTGCCTTTTCCTCTGCTGTCATTCTGACATCCCACTGCCCTCCTCACTGCTACCAACACAACTTGAGTGGCAGTGGGTCACCCACAGCATTACACTGTAATCTAAGTCTGGCACTGAATGACCATCAGAACATGATTATTATGCAAACTATACATACAACAAAGCATTCAATTGTACACTTTTTGGTGAGTTGTGAGGGTTGGCTGTATATTTCAGCAGGATAAAATGCATAAAAATAAAATGGTTTGGACAATTTTATTTAAAATGTTGGATTTTGTGTCGGTGTTTGTAGCTACAGAGCTCAGGCAGCAGACTCTTGCCGAATATTACATTACATTTAGGCACATAGCAGACTCTTTTATCCAAAGCGACTTCCAAATAAGAGCTGTACATAAAGTGCATAGAACCATGATCAATAACAAGATGTCTCATCAAACTTGCAAGGGCTGGTGATGAATCACAAGTGCTACAGGTAAGTATATCAGTGCCAAAGGCAGAATCGAAAAGAGCATTAAATCTAGAAACAGCTTTTCTCTGTTCATTATCAAATTCAATACAATACCGTACAATATACTATACTTTGTGGAAACAATGTGTCATTTAAGTGCTGTTGTTTTCCCGGAACAAATGAGTCTTAAGTCTTTTGTTGAAAGTGGCCAGACAGGTTGTTTCTCTGATGGGTGTGGGGAGCTGAGTCCACCAATGGGGGGCCAGACAGGAGAAAAGTCTCGGATGTGAGCGGGTGTCCCTGAGAGGGAACCACCAGGTGGTTCTCAGAGGCAGATTGTAGTTGGCGGGCGGGGGTGTAAGGCTGGAGGATGGTCTGGAAATGTTTCCTCAACTACAGTATTTGATGGATTGTCATAAAAATGAAAAGTCCCAAAATACCCTCGAAACTAATGTAATCCCCATTAGTCTCAGCTGTACTTGTGTTGTTCTAAATAGTAAATGTTAACATTAAGCATAACCAAGCAGCAACTAAGATGATGGACATGGCATGAACATTATACCTGCTAAACTTCAGCATATTGTCACTGTGAGCATGTTAGCATGCTGACATTAACATTTAGCTTAAACCACTGCTGCCTCAGAGTCACTAGCATGCCTGTAGACCTTTTTTTTTTAACTTGTATTTAGAAATTGAGTACTGTTTAAATTTTAATTGTATTGGAAGTGACTATTGCATAGCTGGGCCAGATCTCGATCTGTGTAATTAGACCTCTACAAAGGTTTAGGTGTTCCACTAAAAGACTCGACCTCATAGGTTACAATCAAACATACATTAGCTGTGCCCCAGTTAAAGGGCTGACCTACTGTGAAGGACACGGCCTACAAAGGTAGAAACCTGAACCTGAAGTCACACACACTTTTTTCTATTTCACACACTTTTACTACATTTCTGCACCTTGTACTTTTGTGCTGAAAATAAAAGAAGTTAAAAAAGTATCCAATCTTTTTTCTTCTCAGACCAATTCTCTTGAGGCAGTCTACAAGAACCTCTACAAGCTGGTGCTGCTTCATGCATGCAGGTAAAGACTTATGCTTTTATTTCCAAGCATAAAGTGCAAAGTTAATCATGTGATTTTTAACGGTTGGTCATATAATATGGACAGAAACATTTGTATTGATCTGTAAAGGTAATACTTCTTTTAAAATAGGCACAGAGATGGTTGTCAGTCAATACCTGCACTAAGCTGAGAACTAATAGTATTTTCTTTTATCTCAGATTATAAATATCTGAATGGGTAGGGCTCATCTCTGTATTCTTATTTGTCTCTTTCCATTTTTTGCTTTGCTTTTTAGGTTCCATGTGTGCGCCCAGAGTATGCCCTTTGGTCAGACCGTTGCTAAGAACCCCATCTACTTCCTGCAGATGATATGGGATATGGCCGAGTACGCCAATCGGCTCATCAGGATCAGCAACAAAGGCAGCATTTCCCCTTTTATACATGTGGGAAAATGTATTTAAGCAATCTAATTATAATATGAAAACTTATATTCTTCATTTTTTTCTTCAGGACTGATTTTAGGCAGTGAGGCCCAGACCGGCATTGTGCAGTATGAAGCAGTGGAGCTGCTTTTCTGTCTTTCGTTCTTGCTAGTGCTGTCACAACACCGTGCTCTCTATAAGGAGCTGCTTGCACACCTGCACAAACGTATGTACCCTCAAGAAACACACACACACACACACACACACACACACACACACATTATCACATTGGAACTAAGTTATGGCAGCACAAGATTGCAAGCACCATTGTCATGATGTATTCTTCCAATTACAATAGTAATGTTTATATAGCATATTTTAAACAAAAAGATGCAATACAATGTGCTGCACGAAAGATTAAACAAACGCATAAAAAGACAGATGCAAGAGATAACAATATTCAAAACAAAGCAGAAGAGATTCTTTTAAAATATACATTTAAAAACATATACAATTACCAGTAAAGTATGACTCTAACTTTCAATTATTTTGATTATCGATGTATCTGTTGGTCTATAAAAATGTCAGCAAAATGTGAAAAATGCCAGTTTCCATAGCCCAAGATGTCTTGTTTAGTCTGACCAGCAGTCCAGAACCCAGAGATGTTCATTTTACAACCAACTAAGGAAAAGCAGCAAATCCTCCTATTGATGGATTTGTTTTTGTTAAAAATGAACATAAAGCAATCTGTAGAATCAGTCAAAATGATTTCTGGTGGCGCAAAGTGTTAATCTGTGAGGTTTAGAGTTCGGTCATAACTGCAATGAAAATGAATTCACCATTCCATCGCTGTGTCAGGAGATATTAATAATTATTGAAGATATCACTGCTGAGCCATTTGTGCATAACATTTGGCACATTCTCTCTCTCAAGCATATTCTTGCTGCTGTGTGATGATGGCTACAGGTATTTAATCAACTGCACAGAAAACATCCAACATACAAGTTGTTGGGGGAAACTTACTGGTCAAACCGAAGTATCAGTAGAAGTGTCAGGAGTGACGTTTCAGCAGAATGCTATGTCCTTGGACTACTCTGTGACTATGGATGATATAAGCCTCAGCTATTCTTCTGCCCATTACAGTCTCTTAACCTTTACCCCTAATTTGCAGTAGGTGTAAAAATGTGTAGCAAAGTGAAAGCAGCACAACTCACACGCATACATAAGAGGTGTATCAATATTGCCTTGCTGTTGCAATAAAGGGGATCTGAGCATATTGCATATAAACTGAGCTTGCGCTTCAGCGGGCTTTGTGCCTGCAGACAAATAGAGCCCTCGGTCTCTTTGAGAAAAGTCTAAACCACATGAAAACATCCTATTTGTCGCCAGGAAGCCCAAACCCTGTGAGCATGGACTTTATGAGAGGTGCACAAATCTAGCTGCACGTCAGTTTATTGCTACCTGTACTTCCATTTTACAGGTTTTGGAAAAGGTTCAGGTGGATGACTTTCATAGTTCACCACCAAAGAGAGAGGGGGAAAAAAGCATCCTCCTATCTTCTGCTGTCATTCTCTTAACAGGGAAGCGCAGTCTAGAGCGGCGTCTGGGGGATCTGAGGTTGGCCAGGGTCCGACAGGCCACTAACCCCAGGACTCCAGTCGACTTCTTGGCCATCCAGACGTAGCCTACCAGCTAGCCCCAATTACAGCTCCCAACACAACCATGAAACCCCCAGCAGCTGAAAGGTATTAGTCCATCTATTTTAAACGGTTTATGTTGTGAGTTTTGCTGTTTACTCCCAAATACATTTAACCCTTTTTTTTTCTTATCTCATCCTCAGGTTCCAAGAAAGTGAGATGAGCAATGTGTTGATTTGGATTTATCTGATCTGTTGTGCCGTATTGGGAAAGCTGGCTGCAGAGAAAGAGAGGAAAAACTGTCCTTTAGTCATCCTAAATATATGACTAAAAGGACTGTTATATCCTATAAAACACTAAGTGGTAAAGCTCAGTCATAATAACACCCTATAAACAACCACCACCAGATCAATAAAGATGGATAATTGAAAACCATCAAGCTACCATGACCCCATCTCCTCCCACAGCTGTTTGTCTCTCTGGACTTTGATTTATATTTTGTAGTAGTTTTCCACAAAGAAGACATGACATGACTTGGAAAATGATTTATATGTAAGTAAGATAACATAGTCAGCCATCACATGAACAAGTCAAAATATTTTTGTACAAGGCGATTTATGTAGTACACTGATGATCATTTTGAAGAAAGATCTCATAAATCTTCAGCAGTAGGATCTCATGGTGTTAAGACTGCATTTATGTTCAAATACAAGGTTCTGTGAATGTTGAATCAAAGAGTGTGTTTCAGTATGATGTGTTAGATTTAATGTTATTTACATAATGTACACTACACAACAATGGACAAAGGAAATAATTTCACTGTTAAATAAACCCAGGGTTGTTATTGAAGAAACAAATGTGAGTCGTCACTTCGGTCCGGTCTGGTCCTGAAAAATCCTGATAAACGTAAACATAATTCAGAAATCAGCAGGAAGGTCCATATTACAGTTCAGCGTGAGTGATGTATGTATGGGGGATTAAGACTGCAAAATGTTTTAAGCTCTCTGGTTGTTCTTTTCCAGTGTTTCAATCTCAAAGCCATCATTGTAGTAAGGATTTAGGTCCGCATTAGCAGAGGACTTCTTGATTCTACAGCAGATCAGTTTGTAGAGGGCCATCAGAGGGATGGAAACCACAGGTAGTACACACAGGAGGATGATGATGACAAACACCCAGTCTGGGTAGGGCTTCACTTCAGTTTCGGGGAATAGTTCCTGAAGAAATGGACAAAGAAGTATAAAATGTAATGTATAAAACATTTAATTTGAACAACATTGACATATACATTTGTTATGGTGGACATTTTAGCAAATATTTGGTAATGTAAACATCCAGTGACCGAGCATTTTATAATGCAGTCAGGTTTCAGGTCACCTGGTGAATGTAAGTTCAAATATATAAGCTCCTTTTAGCTCAGTTTTTGTTCACCACCAGCTGAGAGAACTCTGTTTTTTTAATTTCTAAATGCTCACCAGTGTGATGCTAATTTTGCTGTTTGATGTTGGGCTGTGTACTGTTTAATTCAAAGTAAAGAATGAACCAGATAAAGTTGCCCAGCGTAAAACCAAAACAATTAGCTAAAAGATGCTAAATCACTCTGTAGAGCAGAGGGGACCTGCAGGGTCGGGTAATTCTCTGTGGGTTTGTCAGTATGAGCGACCCCTTTCACATACATATAGTCATTTGACCCATTGTTGATATGAAAATATTGACTATAGCATCTTTATAAATAGCCATAAATTGTCCCCATGTACATTTTGTGCTCCCTTTTAGGACTGTTCTAATATAATGGAGTCACCACTGGATTCAGTACTTCTGCATAATATTTCCTTGTCAGAACACTTGACTTCAGTTTACATAATCTGGGTTCCATGTGGGATAGGTGGGATGTGTCTGTGCCTGGATGACCACATAGGCAATCAACACCGCCAGGAGCAATACAGGACTGATCACCATCCAGCATGCCTTCCAGAAGATGTTGGGCTTTGACCCAGTCATGAAATAGATGTCTTCACTGAAACTGTGAGAGGATAAGGGGATCAAAAGAAAATGTTAAGACACACTCGGATCAAAATTGGACATGAATCCCATAAAATTACTTTTGAAGAAAAGTGAAAAAAGTTACTTTTTCATCCCATAGACATAAATGACTCCAATAATCTCACAGAATGCAATGATGAGCAGAGGCACGGAGCCCACATAGCTGTTAAAGACCTCCACCCAGTAGTTCCCTGAACCCAGGGTGAAGATGAGAGCCGTCAAGAAGGCTATCAAACAGATGATCGCTAAGAAAGTGAGAAAAACGTTTTTCAGAGTTGGAATTGAAAGGGGGGAAAAAATGTTCTTTTGACTTGAGAACAACTGAAGCGGATTTGCGGGTACCTGTTACAACTTCTTTAGGGATCCACGTGGGCACTAGTTTGAGATCGTTGATGGGTGTGAGAACTCCCTCTATGTTGCCAAACATGGAGGAGAGGCCCAAGCTGAAGAGCATGATGAAGAACAATATGGCCCATATCTGCGAGCCTGGCATCTCTATCACTGCTTCGGTGAACACGATAAAAGCCAGGCCGGTGCCTGATGCGCTCTGGGGGAGGAAGATGAAAGAGAGGCAAAAAATGAGTAAGCATGAACTGGACTGTACATGTTTGACCAGCACACGATGTACTTCATTCCTGGAAAGAAAGGGGAGGCGAGAGAAGAAAACAATCTTAATTTAAGGGAGGAGGAGAAAAATGAGACTCAGACGAAAAGAACGCAGTGTACAAGATTGTTACAATACCTGGTCAAGGAATCTTTGCAGGTCACAGACCCTCAGGTTCAAACTGGCCATCTCGTCTGGAGATGTGCGATTTAGATACTCAAACCACTTGTCATAGTTCTCCACTGTTATGTTCTGGTCTGAAAACTCAAAGTGGTTGGTCACAGCCAAGATGTTTCTGCAGATGAGATACAAAACAATCTGCCTCATTTGTAACAGCAAAAGAAAAAAAGAAGCATATAATTATATTGAATATGTGTGCATACATACTCCTTAAGACAGGAGTTGAAGACTGTGTTAGCTTTAAATCCCAGGATGGAGAAGATGGGAATGGAGGCGTAGAGAGATGTGGCACTATTTATCACTCCCACTAGAATAGCATCGCTCTCACAGTTGTTTCTAACAGACAGAACAGAAAACAAACGAGTTGAGGGCATTTCATCCTCACCTGTAAGAGAACATAAGCTTAATTTCCACAGCTATGCTGATGTAACACAGCTGTATATTTTGTTGTTTAGATTGTAAACAAGTGGATGCAGAACAATTTTCCTAAATTAAATGGCGAAAAACAGAAGTCTATTAGTTGGCTCGCAAGCAAAAAGAGAGCCAGTTCTCATTAAACTTGGCAGTTTAGCCACACAGGTTAAGTCTGAGGTCACGAGCCTGGGCATTATCCTAGAATCAGACTTAAGTTTTTCATCCTATGTAAAGAGAGAGCCCATAGCAGCTTTCTTTAATTATAAAAGAAATATTTAAAAGGCACGAACGTTCCTGTCCCAACAAGATGCTGAAAACTTGTTCGTGCATTAATTTATCTCAAGTAGATTAGACTATAACTATAATTCTCTCTTCACTGGTCTTCCCAAACCATTGATTTATAAACTAAAATTAATTCAGAACTCTGCTGCCAGACTTTTAACTAGGAGAAGAAAGCATATCACGCCAGTTTAAGCTAACCTGCACTGGCTCCCCGGGTCTTTAAGGATTGATTTTAATGTTATTTTACTTGTTTACAAGGCTCTTTATGGTTGGGACCGGCCTACATAACTAACTCTTTTGTTTTATAATCCTTCACGGCCTCTTTGATCCTCTGCTGCTATTTAATTAAGTACAAACTCTCACACAAATAAGAAAATCAGCAGCTCAGCCTTTTTTTAACTGTGCCCCAAAACTATGGAATTCTCTACCCAATGCTATAAGAGATGCAAGCTCTGTGAACATTTTCAAACGACAATTGCCAACTTATTTATTCAGCATCGCTTTTAACTAACTCAGTCTTCCCTTGTTTTGTTTTATCTCAGTTTTATCTTTGACATATTTTATTGTTCTTATGCCTTTCTTTGTTTTATTGTTATCTTTCACATATTATATTGTTCTTGGCATGCTGCATCTTTTCTTCTCTTTTCTTGTTTCTTCACTTCTATTCTAAAGAACTTTGAACTACACAACCTGTATGAAAGGTGCTATATGAAAGTTTATTACTATTATTATTACCTCTCCTCATTATAGCTAGAGAAAGCTATGAGACCCCCAAAGGCCACAGAGAGGGAGAAGAAGATCTGGGTGGCAGCGTCCAACCACACCTGAGGGTTCATCAGTATCTCCCACTAGAGAGAGCGTAAAAGCAACACATCAGGTCATTGTGTCAGGGATACAAGACGCAATCTTACATCACCTGAAGTGGCAACAAGTGACCGAACTCACATCAGGAGTGAAGAGGTATATCAGTCCATCAGTAGCTCCAGGCAGAGTGAGGGAATGGATCAGGAAAATTGTCAGCACCAGGTAAGGGAATGTGGCTGTCACATACACAGCCTGAAAAATGCAAATGTATGATACAGCCCTCATGAACTCTTTCATTCTACATCGTACTGTAATTGTGGCAAGTAGGTACAGTGGCTGATTTTAAAATGGGACTTTATGTATTTTTCTGACCTTTCCCATGGACTCAATGCCTTTGATGAAGCAGATGTAGACCACACACCAGGCGCTGGCCATACAGATGACCATCCACCACTGCAGGGAGCCGCTGGTCTCGATGTCAGGTGTGATGTTCAGGGTCTCACGGTACCAGAAGTAATTCACCGGAGTGCTCTTCTCACACTCCAGATTATAACCTGTATGGATGCATACACAAATGAAAAACATTAGATCTATAAAATCCTATAAGGGCTTCATATTTAAGTTTATTTTGGTTGAAACATGCTTTTGCCACAAAGCTAACTTCAGTTACTTTATGATTATTTATTTTGTATTTCATCAAGAAAAGTGTGAAATCCTGTATAGTTTCATTTAAGATTTTGGAAAGTATGTAGCATTTAAAAACAACATGTCACCATGAAACAGATTTTAATATCTTGATGTGATTACAGAAAACAAATGAGACTGATTTGGGCTTTTTGCCTATCACACAGTCCACTATCTGTCACTGAGAAAATCCCTGAAACCGGAAAAACATTCTCTTTTTATTATATGTTGTGGTGCAGTATCTCTTTGTGCCATAAAACAATCCAGTAGTTTTCCATTTAAATCTGACCTGAAATGTCACCTTGAGCATGATAGTTAACCACTCCTCTTGGTCGCAGCAAGCCCAGTGTGCGTGACGATAAATGTATCAAGAGCAGCTAGAATGACTGCTGTGTTTCCTTGTTACCTGTGTGGTTATCATTGAGTGGACATTGGCTCCACGGCAGGGGGTTTTGGAAAGAGTGAAAGAAGTACCAGAGCACCCAGGCCAGGATGGTGTTGTAGAAAATTCCTACCAGGAATGACACCAGCATGGAGGCAATTCCTACAAACAGGAAATAAATGCTTAAACATTCTCCATAACACACAAAAAACAATCTTTAGCTACCTACCGACTCCAACGAGTAGAGGTGAGATGGAGCTCCAGACCCCAATGCTGCCCATGCGGAGCCTCTGTCCTATAGCCAGCTCCAGGTAGAGCAGGGGGAGGCCCTCAAACACCAGCGCTATCAGGTAAGGGATGAGGAATGCACCTGAAAACATAAAGTAAACATTTACCTCACAGTTAGACATCCACCAGATTAAACTTGCCGAGAAATTTAAGAATAAGGTTTACGATCATGAGTGGCTGTTTTAATCTAGCCATGATAAGTGAGATTTTAGGACATGTTAAATAAGTGCAATGCAATACTAAAAGGCCGCCATAAATTGAACTACATTTAGACACTGGGTCATCACTGGATTTTGCAAGCTTACAAGTTTTCCAAGTGTCCAAAAACACAAGTGAAGGCTAGCTAGTAAAACTGTGTAAAATATACGGAATTAAAACCCACACTGCTTTAAAGAACAGGTGACTAATTGATCACTAAACCAAGGTCAAACAGAGGCTCAGCTAAGTCTAACACTGCCTTGGGAATCTGGAATCTCAGAGTCAATATGAGATGTTGATTAACCCTATAACTTAACCCTGACCCAGGTCCTTTAGGGTTCTGTGGCTTTGAGACAAAAGATATCTCACCGGGAACTATGTGGAAGTAAATATAGGAATTGGGCCAGTTGAGGGAAAACAATCCACGATGTTCACTGTGATCAATCAAACACTGATAAAGTTCAGCATTTCCAGAGCACTGTGACAATGACAGGCCTAGTCCATTAGTTAATGACTAATTATGCAGAGGCAGAAATTATTAGTTATTGCAATTCAGTTATGGCCAAGATTAAAGTGTCTCATGATAATGGATAAAGGATAAACTCTGAATTAAATTTAGGAATATAGTGAAAAAATAACAAAAGCAATAAAATACTTAATTAAACTATGATGATGATATTGATGTAAGATTGGGTAAGTATAATGCAGCTCACCTCCTCCATAGATTTGGCACAAGTAGGGAAAACGCCACACGTTTCCGAGTCCCACTGCGAAGCCAATACATGTTAACAGGTACTGAACCTTGTTGTCCCATTTGGGTCTTTCCTCCACCCTAGAGTCTTTTGTTTTGCCCATCCTCAGCTGGCAAAAAAGCTTAGCACAATTCCAAGTCTGTTACAAGGATGCAGCTCTCCAAATCCTAACGTACACTTTAGTGTATATATATATAGTATATATTTTTATTTAGTCCGGAATTCTCCACGTGATCTCCGCTCAGTGTATGTCAGAATAAGTACTGTCTTGAGTAGTTTAGTCCTAAGTGATGTCCAGAGTGTTCCCTCTCTCACCCTCTGTCTTCCTGTCTTTAGTGGGCTGCCCTTTAGTGTCCAATAAGGTGTAGCTTTGAGTAAGGAAAACAGATTTGATTGGTTTTTAGGAAGAAATCCGGCCACACAGAAGGGAGTGAAACATCAGGCATGATGATTAAGTGGTTAAACCTCCTTGTTTGTTTAAATGGGAGCTTGCTAAGTCTCCAGTAATGGATAACCTAGTGATTCTGTAATAGTGTTACATTGACCCAAAGCAAACGGAAGCTGTCAATAATAAACAACATTATGACAGTTGTATCAAATGGTGTATTATATGTATTGTATTTAAGTAATAAAAATGTTCTCATACAGCACAGTTTGTGCGTTGAAGTTAAATAGGAGAGTTGTCATCTGAACAAGACTGTTAGACCATCAGTATTGTCTAATGGACTTTTTGAGCAGACCTGAGATCAGTATGCCACAGAAGCTGAGTCTGCTTTTTGAAGATGCACGCAGAGGTTTATCTGAAGGGAAGAAACAAAAGCACTGATCTTGTGGTGCTGTGACAGAACAGTCAGTAATAATACAAACTTCTGCCTTTCTTGCCTGTGACTGATCGTTTAGTTGAATGAGGTTTTTTTTCATGTGTACACTGATGCCTGTACGTCTTACTGTAATTAAGACTTTCTGAAGTACATTTGTGTAGAATTACACAATAACAACAAACACTGGTATTGTGACTGCCCACAATGATCCAGAGTGGTAGTGTAATGACTGAAGAGATGTGCACCAAGAGTTAAATTGATATTGTTTATATGATTGAAAATATTTTCAATGATAACTTGCTCCAGGTGCTCGTGTCCAAAGACACCAATCGTGAAAATGATGGTGTGCAAAGTGGCAGTAAACCTTTTAACCATTATATTTTCAAGGTTAGGAAAATGCTTCAATTCAAATATACTCCTTAAAATTGCTTACTTTTCAACATGATTGAAAAGGAATGTTGTTTTCTTGTGTTCCCTGGTCATTCATAGCTAGAAAAGTGCTCTGTTGTGCCCTTACTCTAGAGATTAGAAAGCATTACATTATCAAAACATACAATCAAAGTTAACATGAACAGCTGGTAAAATAAACAAAGTTACAGAATACATTGATTGCTGTGGGTGTAAAGGAATTCTGTAAACTTTATTTTTTGCAATTGCATTTATAGTAACGATTTGGACGTGATGATAAAGGCTTCAAGAGTTTGTTACCTAGGTGACTTGAAAGTGCTTGAAAAGTGCTTGAATTTATTTTATTGCTGTACAAACCCTGATGAGTGATTGTGTTACACATAAAGTAGAAACAAGGCTTTTACAGACTAAATTCTCCTTTTTTCAAAAGTATGATCGATATCTATAATTCCCCTCCTGTTGAACTGATTTCAACCGGTTTTCTTTTTCTGCCGCCTGCTGGTGTAAACATGCTTCTACAAAGTCATGACCAACATCAACACTGCCATTGTGTGTGTGTGTGGGGAAAGAACAGTTTGCGCGTCAAATTTGAAGCTAGAGCTAGCAGGTGATTAGCTTAGCTTCACATTAATGCTGGAAGCAGGGGGAAACTCCTGAGAGCAGCATCTCAACATTTTACTCATGAACACATTATATGTAGTTTGTTTAGCCCATACACATGCCAATATAACATTCTGGGTATCTTGTCTGCTCCACATGTTGTGCCTTGTTGAATCTAAAGACTATATGAGATCATTTGCTAATTTCTTCCTCTTACTAGCCAACTAGTCTGTTATTCCAAGTTCCTGACATTCCCAATTCTGAATTTGGTAACTTTAATAATCAATTTAAGAAATGTGACTAATTTCTTCACCGAATTTAGCTTTTTTCTTGCAGCAAACAAAGACCAGCCTACATAATGCATACACAGGCACTGTCAGACTGGGGACTCCTGCCAAAAGAAAGATGGCCACATTGATCCATGAAGGGTACGGTACTGATGCCAGAGACGGAAACTCCTCCTGTAAAGCACATAAGAGTATAATGTGTTACCAGTATACACTGTACTATCAACAACATTAACCATTACAATATTTCATACATCATGAATTTGTCTATTTTGCAAAGAGGCATGATTAGAAAACATGGCAACAAAAGGACAGAGGCTGACACTGAGATCAGAACTAATGCACCCAAGAATAAATGCTTGTGTGCTTACAGAGTTGGGATCCCAGACCAAATAGGTGAGCTCTTCTTGGGTATGTGTCACCAGGTAGAAAACTAAAATGACCAGAACGATTAGAGGACTGGTGAACCTCCATGAAACCTGCCAGAAGATGGAGGGCTTTCGTCCGATCATGAACTCCAAGTCCTTGTTGAACCTGCCACACAATATTATAATATGACTTAATTTAATCAAGAAAGTAACAATCTATTTTATACAGGTGTCCTTGCCAACCTCAAAGAGACAAGCTTATGATAAAATAGATACAATGTAAGTAGAGCGATTAACAGTAAAGCTGCTGCATGTAAAACCAAAATAATGAGCAGAAAGACATTAAAACGGTCCATAAAGCAGAGGGGAACAGCAAAGGCGTGTGATAATTATCTGTGGGTTACAATGTTGAGCAAATACATTAACTTTACACACAAACCTGTCTATGCCGTAGATGTAAACAACTGCTATCATCTCAAACAAGCCAATGGTCAGAAGTGGAACTGATCCAGCAAAGTTGTCAAAGAGAGTTACCCAATAAATCCCTGAATGCTGCGCAAACAGGAGGGAGACGGTGAAGGCGAAAAGACATGTTACTCCTGAAACACACGTGCACAAAAATATGGCAAAACCAGACAATCAATTTATCTGGGGGCTGCAAAGCTAGTTTGTAGATTGTTTTAACTACAAAACCAAATACCAGTCAGCACTTCTTGGGGCCATTCTTTCGGCAATATGTTCAGGTCTTTCAGTGGGACCACCACTCCCTCAATGTTGCCAAACAGGGTTGAGAGTCCCAAGCAGACAAGCATGACGAAGAAGAGGACAGACCA
>JAVQJD010033675.1:0-36997 GCA_036023655.1 Nannoperca australis | reverse complement strand
GGCGCCCCCCACCCCCCACCCCCACCACCCCATGACACATAAAACAACAAAACAAAAAATAAATTGGTGTATTGAAAATCACAAAATAAAAAAATATTAAAAACAATCAGAAAGGTTGATAACAATCCAAAAGCTCACACCAGATTATCTAAACCACTTTATTTGGAGGCAAAACCCGAAGTGAGTGCACCAGAAATCTTGGCAAAAAACCCCTGATTGCACAGGACAGCTGTGTACCAGCACAATACAGCAAGTAAAGTGAAAGTAAAATGAAGCAAGAAGTCGTCTGCAAACTCTGAAGGATGTTTATGACACAGTTATAACTTAAAAATAACAATTTCTAATAAAGAAATAACTTGTAGAAGAAAGCTGAGGCTAAATGCTCAATCAATGAGGACAATGAACAAAATGAAATGGTATCAGACTAGAAACAGACTTGTGTCTTCAGAAATGTAAAACGTATATACCCCTGATGAAGACCTTGTGAAGATAAAACTTTGGCATTGTTTTGAACATTTATTATGCCTGACTATAAGACGTTCACCTTTCTGCAATTAACTAGGTGACTACTGTGTTACCAGCATTGACGATAGCTACAACTAAGAGCCAAACTGGAATACATTTGTCATGTTGGCACAAAATGCACAACAACAGGTTTTCGAACCTGGTGCGGGCCGTCCTGACGGCATCCATTCAGCTTGAAAATGCTTGCTAGTTTAGCACACAAGCGCTATGTCTGAATGGATGCTACTGTACTGTCTAGAGTGGGCCTGTGTCCAGGTTGGCAAAATGACTATTCCAGACTGTGGACCGGCGGTAAGGAGGATACAAATGAAAATAGCAGCAGAAATAAAAGCGCTTGTCTCTCTCAAGCCAAGCATCTGCTAAGCATTTTAATGGGGATCAATGGAAGGGCAGGGACAGGAGATCGAGGGGTTGATTGGCTGGCCGGCCCGGCGCTCGCACAGCCGCCGCTC
Organism: Nannoperca australis; assembly: GCA_036023655.1. Lineage (NCBI taxonomy): Eukaryota > Metazoa > Chordata > Actinopteri > Centrarchiformes > Percichthyidae > Nannoperca > Nannoperca australis. The sequence continues at coordinate 36,020 of JAVQJD010033675.1, read as the reverse complement.
TCCATACTGCCTGCACTGCTGTTTACAGCCAACACAAGCTGCTGCGCCCTGCCTGCGCACTCTGCACCAGCTGATGTGTATATCTGTGCTCTGTGTGACTACTGTAGGGATTTATGCATCAGTGTTTGTGTGCACAGTGACGTGTGTGACTGTGCATATGTACAAGATGCATCAGTTGATATTGTTTGTGTGTGCATGTAATAAATGTATTGGCATTAACAACATAATAAGACTATCTATTATGTGTGTTATGTACATGCATTTAATTGTGGGTATACAGTGTATGCATATTGTGTGTGTATGCTACAGTAAATTTGAATAATTTGAGTGCATGTGCAACAAATTGCTCTTCTGTTTGCCTGCATCTGCTTTCTATCTTAGTGTGTATTGTTTAATTGTATGTTGCACATCTGTCCTCTTTCCTAACACACACACACACACACACACACACACACACACACACACACACACACACACACACACACACACACACACACACACACACACACACGCACACGCACACAGTCGTCAGTGCATGTGAAGGAGCAGCGCAGCAGCAAAGAAACAGTTAAAGTGATGTTTCCTGGCGTGCCAAATGAATCAGATTAATATTAGCCAAAGCGAATGTCATCATTGGCACTTCTCCCCTCCACCTCTCTACATCACTCCCCCTTCACCCAAACTCCATCTCCCCCTCCACTCCCCTCCCCTCTCTCCTTGCTGCGTTTGGGTTTCTGAGTCCTGGGCGGTAATGAGGGAACGTTATGCAGTGCCATAAACGGAGGGGCTCGCTGTCAGTATGCATAAAGGATGAGACAGAGAAGATGGCGCTGGGGTCAGGGGGGAGAGAGGAGGAGAGAGTCGACGAGGACAGGTTGGAGAGACTGTGTGTATGTGTGTGAAGCCGGTTCCCTTGTCACACACAGACACACACACACACAGGGAGTGAGCACTCAATGGCAGGGCAGGGAGACAGGCTGGTGACAAATAGACTCCCCTCTGTGCCTGTCTCACAGGTGCAATGCAATGTGTGCAGCGCCCCCTATGCTCGGCCTGGAGAATGTTAAAAAGGAGTGGAAAACCCCTCAGTGTTCCTGCAATGAGTTTTACAGCAAAACACCTTACGCATTTACAAAAGGACTATACAGGGAAGTGGGATGGATATATTACTATGATAGAAAATGACAACAAAAACAATAACAGGACTGTAATGATGATGATATAGTCCAATACATATAATATGAAGCCCAAGCATGGATTTGTTGATTTGGAGGCAACAGCTACTCATCTGGGTTCAAACCGGGCTAAATATGATAAGGTAGGTTAAATATGACTATTGTTTCAACAGCGTTTAACAGCCACAGAAAGTGTAGGTAAATCAGAAAGTTTTGAGAGATTGTTGGTGTGCACAAATCCATGCTTCCTGCAAAGATTAAACCTACAGCATATCAGCCTATGATCAGATGTATGTAGGTAAATATGAGCATTTATTGGTTGACTTTTGCTTGAAAAGTAACCTAATGTATAGGTAAAAAGGGCGTAGAATTAAATTAATTTGAAACATGAAAGCATAGCTTTTGACTTTGTAGCTTTCACGTTGAGCCAATGCTCTTTACTGCTAATCGATGTCTGTCTGGAAGAGATCCAGCTCTCTCTCCCTCTCTCTCTCTCTCTCTCCGTACACACAAACACACCTTTAAAAAGCCTTCGATATCATTAGCTGTCATGTTTCACGGTAGGCAACACAACAGTGCACAGGGATACACAGCTCACCGCCAAGTCTAGAGGGTGTATGTGTGTTTGTGTGAGCGTGCACACACAAACAAGGATGCATGGTGAGTGTGTGAGTGGATTACACTGGGTTCACAGTGTGTACGGGGAAAGCGTGGCAGCAACTTGGGCTCCATAATGGGATTTCTCAGTACTCCTACTCTACTCTAACACACACACACACACACACACACACACACACACAAAAAAATACACTGATCTCACCCCAAACAAGCAGGTTAGCAGTAACAAAGCAGAGCACACATCCTATCTTAGCAGTGAGAGGTAAGCTGCAGCAGAGCTCCAGCTCAGTTAAAGACACATATCCCCTCACCTCTTTTTCTCACAAAAGCCAGGGAGGAAAGATGTTGTGAGGGAAAGGGAGAGAAATGTGTGGAGGGATCAGCTACATTAGACAGGGATAAGGAATGCTGTAGTAAAGCGGGATGAGGGTGAGGAGTGAAGAAGCTACCATACACTGCCTACTTATAAAAAGCAGAAATGTGTTAAATGGACGTATGCGTGAAATAGAAATGCTTTTATTACCAAATGTGAGTGATCATTTAGTAGGATTTATTATTATATTATTATATATTTTGACATCTTCGATGCTAAGTGATCTTACACAAATCACCTGTAAATCAAACGTTTGGTCAACACTGCACGACATCATACTCCTATATTTTTTTTATCTTTTTTATCTTTCACTTATTAACTTTGATAAAATCATGAAGGATTCAAAGTCTAATAAAAGTGCTGTCCTAGATACTCATATATGTTTAACTTTTTTTTATGACAATTGATGAAAGAAAGCCTCAACGAGAGATTCCACTGAGGTACCAGCCCATCATCCCCAGGACTTCCATCCATATTAGAAATCTGCAGCTCATTAAACACGTCTGATGCCGACGTTCAGTGCCAATGCAGACAGTAGGGTGTGTCTGCAGGAGGCTTGAGATCGTGACCAGGATCTTTCCCTAAATGTTGCCAGACTGCAGTTGCCATGTGGAGATATTGTAGTGTGCGTAGTGTGTTGTCATTGAACGATTCAGGATCGTCCATTATCAACATTCTTGTCTGGCGATGCGGTTGGAGAAACACAAGCTAATGAAAGTGCAGCTAGCCTGGATGTCATGTCAGGAGGTTGGCTGTCTTCTGTGGCTGAGAGTTGGCATTGCAACCCTCATGTAAGCCCCTATCCCCCCCTATTTGTCCTGCCAGAAACACAAGTCACCTTGTTTGACATCTTATCGCAGCGTTCCCCTTGGAACAATCAGTGCAATCAGGGATACAATGATGTATTATTTACAGTGTTTTCATCAGAATCTGATCAGTAGTGTGCTGACACATCAATAAACAAAGAAACATTGTAGCACCCTGTCTTGTTCTAATTCATTAAAAAAATACTGGATCTCAGTTGTAAATGTTATTCCCCCAAGTGTTGTAACAATCTGATAATTGATGAAAGAAGGAGCTAATTAATGAACTTAGTAACTAGCAGATAGAAATGTATTAGAAACCTGAGGGCAGAGAGATTGTTGTAGTTGTTAAGTAGATTGAATATCCAGAGATTGTGTTTTATTTCAACTTAAATTTAGCTTAAAATAAACTTCTAATATAAGTTGGTTCAATCTGTGTCGAATGAGACACCTTGGAATTGTTGAAGCAAGGAATTGAGGCCGTAGTTAAGACTGCTTCTGTAACACTGCATTTCCCACCAGCCCTGCTGCTTTCCTCTGGGAGAAGTGACTTCTTCCTCTGCTCACTTCTCAGCAGTAATCTCATTTGTATACTTGTGTCCAAAGGTTTGTATTTAAGATTGTCCATGCAACACCTTCCAATGTCTAGGAATGTGTGTGAATATAAGAGCACCAGTTTTGTTCCAGTGGAAGAGACGGAGGCGGGGGGAGCAAGGAGGGAGTCACATCTCTGGAATATTCTGTGGTGAGGACTAACCAACCAACCACAGGCCATCTAGGGACAGTGTGTGCTGTTGCAGTGTTTAGCGAGCTTTTAAACCACATCATTAGCCCACACCCTCCCACTCTCCTCCCAGGTGTGATGAAGAGCCAGGTGCATGTCTCCCCTCTTTGTTTTTTTTTTCTTTTTCATTTGTCCCTCTTTGCCCCGCTGTCTCTCAACATATAACGTGCACCTGGAGGGAATTCAGCCAAACTATCACTGTGAATGTCCCACAGGCTGAAGAGCGCAAAAATTACACACACTTTACTCTTCAAGGGCCAAAAGCAAACAAACACCTGAGCGTTGTGTGAAAATGTGTTTCTGCCTTGTAATTCCAGCTGAAAACAGAGCCTCCTTCAGTGTGGCCCCCCCAAGATAGTTTTGTCCCTCACCCTACAATTTCCTCCAGCTTGTCTTCCCATCAAACGCTGCTCCATAGAAAGCACTGAGGGTAAATATTGCGTATATGAAGCATCTGTTTAGATTGAGGCAGTTCAGTCAGCGATGCCTTTTCAGGATGAAGAGCTGGTGTCAGCCAAATGCAGCAGTTTCTCTTTGAGTCCAAGAAGCATTAAGTGGCGAGAACAAAATAGAAACAAACTCCAAACACTGGACCAGGCAGTTCCCTCTCTTTCAATCTCTACCCCTCTTTATCTGTTTCTAGTCCTCTGCTCATCCCTCCCTGCCTCCCACTCTCAACTATTAACTCAAACCGGGCCGCCATCCAGTTCTCTTCTTTTTTGACTTTTTCTCCTTCTCCTCCCACAGAGCTGAGGAAAAGTAAGCAAAGACATTCTGCAGGCTGAGCAGTAAGGGGAAGACAACTGTCCCCCTATCCTTGGGGCTGAAGCAGGCCAAATGAAATAGCAAGTGCTGCAACAGGAAATGGCTAGCCAAACACACAGGACCATGAATCTAGGGTTGGCAGAGTGTAAGGATTTCTCCATGCAGTCCCCCAGGCATCCTGCATGACTATAGAGGTCTTTTTGTGTTAAAAGGACATCTCTCAAATGGGTTTAACAGTAATCTGAATCAGGGATCCTCACAAATGTTTTATTCCAGTCAATGTAGCAGTTTCTGTAAATAGAGCCACTGCTGATATTTATAATGAAGCTGTTTCTAGTTACGGGTAACACTTGACAAGCTATTTTGCAATATGATAGAACAATTTTTGAGTAACTGCCAAAGAATGAGATAGGAACAAATGAAGTGATAATGCTTTCATTTCTAATAAGTTATTTTTGAGAACTCTTTGGTGTGCTACTTTACTTTACTTGATGGGATAAAAAATGGTAAGTAATGATGAGTTTATCCTAAAATGCTGAAGGGTTCCTGATAGCGAAACACCATGATGCACTACATTACTTGAGGGGGCACACAAATAGCGACTAAAATGTATCGAATTAGAAATTGCTGCTGGAAAATTCACATCACATTTCTCTGGATATTTCCGTGGCATTCAGACCTCCTCTCCAAAATCTGTCCAAACCCCGTCTCACCCCTCTCATCCCACCCATCTCTCTCACCTTCCCCCACCTCAGTAAATGAGAGAGAGGGAGCCTCTGTTCAAGATTGTGCTGTTTGCACAACCGACCGCAGAGGAGGGAAGCCAAAGATTACTGCAGCCACCGTGGAAATACTAGAAGTGGGTGGCAATCGCTGGGGAGCGGAGGTTACGGAGGACAGAAAATAGTTAGTAGTGTATGTAGTAGTTGTAGTAGTAGTTGTGTATGCATGTATGTGCTATAAATGAAGCACTGTGCCAACTATGGTACTGAATGTTCTCATTGGATTTGATATGTTCCTGATTCAACCAAAGTGATATATCTGTGTATAACTGTGTGTGCAGTTATGTTGGAAACTGATACTATGCTGTGATAATAATATTAACCATTAAACTAATTTAGTTTGAGGGGTTGATGCGTTTTTTTTATTTCCTGTGGTACAAAGTTAGTTATTGCAGTACTTGTACATTTTGTACTGCTCGGTGCTAACTGCATGTTTCTTTCCAACTCATAGAATCAAGGGAAACTTTCTAAAACCATCATTACTGATGTTGAAGTACACCATGTTGCAGATTTGTGCAGTTCTGGAGGTAGGGGGGAGTTCTGTCCTGTCTTTTGTTGCAATGCATTTCATATTTTTGCAAAAAAAGTAAAAGAGTGCCCTGTAGCCAGACCATGAACAGGGCCCGGATATTGATTCTGGTGCTTTGGGAGGCTTGAGGTCATGAGAGGTGCTAATCTGTGCAGTGAAGCAGTGGGGAAGTGTGGGGAGTGACTGGCGCATTAGTTAGTGGAATTACGTGGATCACGGCTGCAACAGCTAGAGGTGCAAATGCTCACCGGCAGGATTAGATAATGCTATTATCAGAATGATAGTAGCATTAGAAAGAAGCATTAGCATGGATAATTCCACAGATTCAGCAGCAGAGAATCGCCATAAAATCATTGCATTATACCCAAAGAGATGAGATGCTGATATAGAAAGGCACTTGGGCTGCGAAAAATCAAACTTGACGGTAAATCTTTGAATTATAAGTCGTCACGCTTTCGTGTCTTTTCGAGTAAACAGGTATTTAACAAAAGACGATCAAACACGTCTTTTCTCACCATGCTGACAAAAACATGGCAGCACGAGACAACACTCTCCTCATTTCCTATTAAACCACGTTCCTCTAGGAATCAGAAAACAAGTCACATCCTAGGTTTGATAGTTTTTTTTGTAGGTGTTAGTATATTGGATATATTGGTCACAGCTGTAATGCGAGTTCCCCGCAAGTGTGGGTGCACCCTACATATGAATGTAAATGGAGGGAAAGGTGAAGGCATTTTTAAGAGGCAACACTTAGATTGTCAGATTCAGTCTCTGACTTCATTCATCTGAAACTTAAACTCCCTACTCCATTTCTTCTTCATGTCTTTACCTATTGTACATCTCCTTCTTTGTGAACGGTAGTGAGAATAAAGAATAATGGCTTTAGGCTGGATTCAGCTCATCTGGTACTGCAAACCTCACCAAAACATTAAGTGACCATGAGCCCAGTGCCCCATAGAAGTTACGTATATTTATATCCAATTATGCCACAGTTCAGTGGCAATGCAGGAAGAAGTCTTCCCTTTATGTGCAAATATAGAAAGTAAAGTTGAGGAAAGTGGGTTGTGAAAAGCAAGAATTTTAAAAACCTTGGTGTTCAACAGACATTTAAAATGAAATGAAAACTTAGTTCTGCTGTTTATTCAGATTTGACTGACGCTTGGCTTTTACATGAACTGTGCTGCGACAGAACAAATCATCAGCTGTGCAGGAAGGAGGAAGGACGAGGTCTTCAGCATTAACAGTGGTACATTATATAATGGCTGAAGAGACACAAAAAGAGCAACGCCACCTGGCTTGAGAAAGTCAGTGCAGAAACACTGCAGCAATGACAAAAGAGAAAATGTCACTGGTTATCACAGTAAAACCCTTGTTGTATCTCTCTCTTATCGTATATCTCTCTTTCCTCTTATACTGGATCAATTCTTGCAATAGAAGTGATATGAAGTGAAAATCAAGTAGCCAGCCTTTAGCCAAATTCACCTGGACAATAATTTGCATTGAAAGAACAGGTGGCCATAATATTGGGCACTCTCTAATTTTTCCCTTTCCACATGACATGTATCACTCCTGCAGCTTACAAAGGTGGAATGGCCATGTTGGTGTAGGAAGTGTGTTCAGCATGCTACAGTTGCAGGAGGTTGTACACACAGCTGCTGCCATAGAGCACGTGGCAGGAGATGTGCCTGGGTATAAATAGTATGTCACTATTTTGTCTTTACATATTTAGCCGTTGGATATTTTAATGCAAATTAATGTGGTGGGATTGGAGAGGGGTGTTTTTGTTGACTGGAATTAGTGTTGTGAGCGAGCTTTCTTCTCCATTCTTTCCCTTTCTTTCTCCCCTCTCCAAATTACAGCTATTAAGACAAGACTGGAGTGAGCCAAACACGGCGCTCCACTTAATGTGATTTCCCCCGCGCAGAAAAAGGAATAAGAGGCAATGATTCATGGGAGCCACACAAAAAGCTGGAGAGACGGGAAGATGTCCACCTCCGACATGTGCTGAACACAAACACTGGGCTTGTTTAAGTGTGTAATTGCATGTGTGCGCGCAATTGTTGTATGCTTATGTGCACGTGCACGTATTTGTGTGTAGATGAGCTTAAAATGAACATTATGATTTATGACATCCTGTATTTAAGTCTGGTTAGTCCTCACATTAACACAACACTAATCTAATGAATAGACTGCCTTAGAAAGAAACATGCAAATGCCCACTGCCTATTTCCAGAAACCAGGTTTAGGAGCCAGCAACTGTGGTCCCTCATCTTGATGTGGCTTTATAGTGTTTCTGCAAAACGATCTTGCTTGCAACTTCCCCCCACTTGCTCACAACTGAGGAGTAACGTGACAGCAGCACGCTGGCTTTTCTTCAATGTCTACCATGCCAGCTTTCAACACCCGCCATTGGCAGAATTGGGTTTGACAGCTCTCGTCGAGGCCTGGCGATTGGCTGGGCTCCAGGGACGTTTGTACGAGAAGAGACGTGTACACCACCAAAGGGTCCGGGGAACAGGAAAACAAAGCAGCCACCGCTGAGAAACTCGAGTAGGGGTGCAGTCAAACTGGGCTCCACTCTAGATCTCATTTCATCACAAACAACTTAACAGCTATGTTGAGAAACCCTGAGATAAGGCGAAAGGGGGTGGGGGGCGTGGGAGAGCGAAGAGGCCATCTGAAGAAGTCCGGCACTGAAAAGTGAACGTGTGAGTGCTGACAGCAACACAGACCCTTTGGAAAGACACTTAACACCCGAGCCAGGACACAGTAGATTGGAGATACTGTAAACCAGCAGGCAGAGAAAGGCCTTCACTCGACAGCTTTGTCTGATTCACAAGATACTGTTGTGCTGAGGGTGAAATGTAGCATAGCGCTTTCGTGAAAAATGACTGTGATTAGGGGGAAATGTGTTATTAAGTCCACACTGATACACCATGAAGAAGCTGATACCAAAACTCGGTGCAGTTTTGCCGTGGATACAGAGTCTGAATCCCTGGGCCAAGTAGGCTGGCCCGCCCCATAGATCAAGGCTTAATGTAGCCTGCAGTGCTGGCAGGATGGCCGAGACAAATGACAGTTCACCGAGGTGGGGTCCCTGGGCAGAGCTTGGCCTGGCCTTTGGCGCTGCACTGAGGCTGCGTTGTTAGCTGTAGCCTGCAGGACAGAGGGCCCATGCAGGGAGGGAAGCGATGCTGGGAGGGCTCGATAATGGGTCCCCAGACAACCAGGCTTGACCTCACAGGCCTAGTGCATTTATTACCAGCTGGTTAGCAGCTAGTGCTAGCGTGGCTAGTTCCAGCTAGTTAACTGCAGTTAGAGCTTACTGGGAGCACATGTAGACCCCTGTAAGCTGCATTCGAGTTTTTGCTTTTATGATTGTGATTTGCTGCAGTTGCTGTCTGTTATAATATTTTAGTGCAGTGTTTGCGACTTATTCACGTGAACACATAACAATTCATTTGTCATTACAAACCCATGACAAACCACCAAAATGTTATTTGAAATTCAAGTTGAGATCCCAAAGATACCAAATACATCAACCATCATTTTCAGTAAATGTGCCTGAAATGATGCACCAGGCATCTAGAATATCTCCATTTGATGGAATGACGCAGCCAAACAGAACGTGGTGGTTTATTGTTGAACTTTGCAACACATGGCTGTGACTGAAAGCAGAAAAACTGGGGTTTATCATCAGCAATTCAGAGTTGGTTCTTCTTGACAACAATAAGTCTGCCAATAACCTCCTTCAGGACCCCAGCCTGAACTTTGCCTTTACATACCTGATGTAGCTTGGGTTTGTTAAAATAAAATAAAAAAATGTTACTTTTGGTGACCACTCCTGTCTCGTTACGCCTCCCCTCATCCGCAAAGCAGCACAGCAAACGTGCAGTCATGGCACTGCAGATCACAGGAGTCCATTCCCCATTTTCAGCAAGTGCACAAGTCGGCTGAAATAACCTCCTGGAAGTCTCCTCATCTCTATGCAGCTATCATTTTGCTCCAAAGATGTCTGCCCGCCCTGCAGCAGCAACCCACAGCGCCTGTGAACTCTGCATACATTATCTCGCTTCTCTCCGTAGGGCGCTGCGTTTTATGCGGGAAACTGGCCCCATTTATCAGCATCCTCTGTATCCCCCCACTGCCTGGCAAGGCACCTGCTGCTAGTCTAACTAAAGCCTGGCCGCGGCCTTATCGCTTCTGCAGATCACAAGGCGCGGGGATGTAGATTGGCTAAATCTTCAGCTAAAACAAACAAACAAACAAACACAGAGAGCCAGTCCTTATTTTCCTCCCATCAGATTTGCCCACATCTGAAGGTGAATGGAAGAAAGCAAGTTTAAGGAATGGATTACGGGCGGCTTTTGAAAACAGCGCTAACTGGGGCACGGGCGTCTGGCACGCTCTCCCCTCGGTGCTGGGCCTAATGATTTCTAATGCTGCTAAACATTACGGCGCCGTGAAAGCCTCGCTTTTCACTGGGGACGCGGCCGCAAATCTCCCATCGCATGTTCCCTTTGTTGATTTTTGTGAGACAACAACACGGCAACGCTTATCTCCATTACAGACCAGCACCACGGGGAGCTTTCCCAAAGCCTTTCACCCAACGCCTTATTAGCAGCTATTCCCTTCTGTCTCCCTCATCCTCCAACTGGGAGCAGATAGAGGAAAAGAGAAAGCATTATCCCAGCGTCTCTTCTTCCGATTCACCACGAACCCTTCGCTACGTGTATTCACACACCATTGGTCCTGGATGGCCCCACATCCCCCCGTCTACTCGCCCTTCCCTTCTTTCACAGTCTTAGCCTCTGAATCACACTAAGAGGGAAAAAAAGAACGCATTTCCAGTTATTTATAAGCCCATACAAAGGCTTGGCTGTTAATTTCAGAGCCTGTAAGAAGATGAGGTTCTTTTGTGCTTGTTTGTATTGTGGAAAACAAAAAAGGGATAATACCGTCAACACTGATAGCTTCATATTAGAGACTCAATGATACACTATTGACGTAAAATAGCATGATTACAAAGATTAAGTTCAGTGCTACAGCTTAAGAGTTAAATGTTGTGTTCAGTGTTGCCTACAAAGAGAAGGCCAACGCTCAGATGAATTCTAATGCAGGGAAGTTCCTTAAGGGGATGATCCAGAGGTCTTCTCCCTTCATCCCCTTCCTCTTTTCTCCTCATTTCTGCTCCATCACGCCCCTCTTTCTTTACTTTTGCTTTTTTTTGTGTGTGTGTGTGTGACTCATACCCTTGGTTGCAGCAATGACGATAAGGATCTGCTTCTTTTTTTTTTTCTTTTCTTTTTGGGTTCCTCTCCAGAAGTACCAATTCCTGCAGCCCTCAGCTGGTCCCCCCTGTTTGTTTAGTGTGTGTTTATTTGTTTCTCTGTAGTTCTGGGATTAATTATCATAACCATATGCCTGGCTAATACATCTCTCTCCAAGCCAATAGTGTGGCAGTCTGCTCCTTCTCCATTTTAATTACAGCTAACATCGTTAGCCTGATTTTGTTTTTGCAGTTTCCTGCTTATTTCTGAATTCATAATTCAAAATACCATCAGAAAAATGTGGGGCTTGAATAATTAACTCCTAAAAAGTAACTTGTGCAAAATTGCGACAGTCTAGCACACAGGGAAAATTGTTCACACTTCTGACACTGGAACAGCATTAATTCAAAGAAGCCTGCATTAGCGTTTGGTGAAACAGTCCGATCCTGATCCCTCCACGACATGATATTTCATTTGACTTTCTTGACACCCAAGTTAGTTATTTATCAACTTTCACACCCGAGGAAAATATATAACTTTCCGTTAGGTGTGAATATGTTGATTATGTGCACAAGATTTGAAAGGCACGCTGTGTTGCGGGGTCGTCGAGGGGAAGGTGAGGCTCGGGAAGTGCTGCTAATGTATCGTGTCGTGGGTTCAGTGTTGGCTCATATTTTACCAGCTTGGCTTTGGGCCAGACAAGTTTTGTCTGGGTGTGGTGGAGGGGTAATGACTGCTGAGTCAATCAGCGCAAGCCGAGATTGTGTTAGGTCAAAGTCACGGTGTGGGGGGTTGGGCATTAAAGTGGAGGGGGCCGCATGCTGTTCGGGCTTGGCTCAGTCTTTCACACTGACGTAATGACGTAACACTATTAGGTGTTGCATTGCTTGTGATGACACCTAACAAGCGGGCTCAGTATCACAGTGAATTTCACATCGCTTGGATGATTTTGCTGAGCAGCGGCGCCGGTAACCACGCAGGGCTTTGCTGTGGCCTGGTTCTGCTGCGTGCTGTTTAGGATTAAGCATTCTGCTTCCCAGGTAATGATACGCTCGCTCCCTCTGTTTTCACCAGGCCTTATTTCAATAAGAAATCATCCATTATTTAGCTCCCAACCTCTCTGCCCTGTTCGCCTCCCCCGCCCCCTCCCTGACTGCCAGCCTCCCCTCGGATGGGGGCACCCCGCTGATTCTCACTTCAAGGACAAACGTGACGGAGAGGAGAGGAGTCGACCCAGTCACCAGACAAGCTCTCCGAAGAGAGGGAGGGAGACAAAGTAAGGAGAGAGAAAAGAGCATGCACGTACGAGCACACACACACACACACACACAGAGCTCTCAGAAGAAATGTGAAAAATGTGTGACCCAAATATACATTTGCTTTGTACTCTGGTTCAAAGTTTCCTGTCCTCTCTACCAAACATTCAAGGAGAAGGGGAAAAAACACAACAATGAATAAATCATACGGCAACTGAAACCTACTGTAGTACTGTTCCTGAAGAGAAAGGGAGAGAGAGCCACAGCCAGAGAGAGAGAGAGAGAGAGCACCGGAGAGCGCAAGAGACTAAAAGAGAGTTGAAAGTGAAACAGAAAGAGCAAACACCTCTTTGGTCTTTTGATGGCACTCTCTTATGGAACATGCTATTTCTTGATTCACTCTTAAATCTGTCATCAGTCAAGCTAATAATTCAACGTAAGTGCTGCTGTGAAGCAATAGATCACATACGCCTGGTGCCGTCCCCTGTGAAAACTCAAATTACGGGAGCCAAACAGTCGGAGAGCCTATTAACCAACTTCAGTGCCATTTTCATTGCTGTAACGTCTCAAATCAAATGATTACTTTTGATATTTTAGGGCTGCTCATATTTGGTTGAAATAGTGCCAAAGAATAGCTTGCTAAAAGTGAGACTGTGGATTCCTTTTTCTTTTGTCCAGTATGAATGTATAATCATTTTACTATTGAGCCTTCCCCTAATATATAGAGCTAATGCTGTCAGTATTAGAAGCTGTTACTGTTACTAATAAAGAGCTGGTAACATCAGAAACTTCCACTTTCAAAGTCCAGGCTTATAGAATATATTGGATCAATTCTACTGTGTAAAACATGTCCAAACAGGGTTGTAGCTGTACTTTTACTTTGGTCACATCCTTCTGTGGGGTGGGTGGAGTTACTTGGATTAATGCCATGACAACAAGTCAAAAAAAAACAGCTGAAAGATGCTAAACATCTGCACAGTCAGGTTTAAAGTTTAAAGTTGTCAACTCTAAATAGATTCAGTTTTAAAGATACTGGAATCAGCATGTAAAATGCTCACCTTTTTTATAGGTTGCTAATCCAACAATGACAAGGTCTTATCCTTAATATCCTTAACGTGTCTTTATTGGTGGCTACGCCTCAGGTCCTAAAGTATTCATTTACAGCTGCTGTCTACACACACTTTCCCTGTGTGGATTTGCACCTGTCATGCAGGAGATGACAATATTAACCAGGTGCAGTAGTGCCTGATGCTCCCTTGCTGCACAACATACATCAGATTCAGCGTGGTGGCTCTGAAGCACAGGGAGACCCACCAGAGAAGCTGTCAGAAGGAAGGCCGGATCCCCACTTAGCAGATCCCCATCCCCGCCTCAAATCTCAAACGCAGAGCTGCAACTCCAAATGAAGGCTATCATCAGAGCCCACAGTGGGCTGCGACACAAGAAGTCACCACTCCGTCTATCACAAGAGAAAGCTGCTAATGATGATGTTTTTCTTCAAGTGCACAAACATCAAGTCCGGCGAGGTTTTATGTGTGTGTCTACGTGTGTGCTTGACAGAAATGTCTTCCTGCATTACACTTCTGCGGCGGGAAGATGTAATAATTTCCCTTGAAAACTGGGGCTAGACGCACGCTTCCTAATGATGGAATCTTTTGATGTTTAAATTAGGATATCACACGCGAGGAGCTATCCTCTCAGGGCCGCACCTTCTTATGACAAGATTAGCAGCAAAGCAAAGCCATTACTGTGGTTTATTTCTGCCCCAGCCAACTCTCAGACACAGGCACAGAGGTAGGCAGCCATCCAGGAAAAGAGAGAGATGGATGCTAGAGAAGGAGGGAGGGAGAAATGGCAAGGAAGAACCCAAAAAAGAAGAAAAAGAGGGACAAATCTAATGGGGTACACACTCTTTATAGATCCCATCCAAACCACTTATTTATAGATCATCTTGTGAAGCACATATAAACCTCCATATTTTCTGTCAGCCTGTCACAATGTCAGCCATGTCAACTTTTACATATTTTGCTGTCTCTGCTGTCAACACACTGTACAGCGATAAGAATTAATAACGTTGTAATACTGACAAGCGCTGAGACGGACTGGTAGCAACATTTACTGACTTGGCTGACTGTCCCATGAGAGCCCAGATAGACCGTGTGTGTTTATAGGACACAAGAAAGGAAAGCTGAAAAACTGAAATTGACTTTATAAAAAAATATGAAAACCATTCACTAGGGAGCATTTGCGTGAGTGATAACATTATTGTCAGTCCAAGTTTTGGGGCTGGGGTTTATGGTGATACTGACATAAACTCCTCTTCCTGAACACAGTTTACATCCTGCACCCACATTCCAAACTGTGAGACCAACCAGGAAGGAGTAGCTATTGTAACTCTAGTTCTCTTAAATATAGGGTTAATGGGAACTGTTGCACTGTGTTCTAAACAACTATTTTCCCTGGAAACTAAAATGGTTTGTTGCTAATTAACTGACAGCTAAAGTTAGCAAGTAGCCCAAAAGTTGTTGTTTTTTTTTAATGTAGGCTGCAATGCCTGTGCTAAAAAGGAAACACAAAACTGCTGATGACTCGCTCCCTGCATGCCGTACAAGTGATTACTCCCAGGCAGGACTTGTTATCTAGCACTTTTAGCTTGATTCTAACTGGCCAATGAGTCAAAGTATCTATTTTGAAAAGCCCTGAACATTTATACAAGTTAAGGACATTAAATCATTCACAACAGCACGACACATGTGGTCTGTGCTTGCTAAGCCAGCCGGATGTGCGGACAGCAAATGGCAAGCTATGGGCCAAATGTTGTCCGTTGGACCAATTTGGCCCTATGGTGATCAGCAGTCCATACTGTGGACAACTCCTGATGCTGAAATAAGATTCAATGACCAGAAAACAAACAAATAATGCCGATTCAAATGTAATTCCTCAGTGTGACTTAACCATAAACGATTTTCCATCGCACAAACACACGAGAATATTAGCAACAGCAACAGCTGCGTAGCAAAGATACACATACAGTATTTTCCTACTTAACTACTACTAAAATAAATTGCAAATGATAAAAAAATTCTGAAGAAGAAAATAATAAACCTGCATGGGCCTTCCAAATAAACCTTTCAGAAATGGTCCTGAGCTGAACCCAAGTGCTAACCCTGGTTTCCCATCCTCAAAGTGGCAAAATGGCTGTAATAACGTACTGGAAGCTACAACCAGCAACAGCATCTCCATCAAACTGCTAAAACTGCAGATTAACAGCTCACATTCTGTTCTGAGTTTAAGACCTTCCCCTGTGCTAACAGTTACATTTAGAAAGTAATGCAGTCTTCATGAGAAGGGAGAGGTTGACACATAATAGTGACCGACTCCTGAGTAAAAATGGTCAATAAAGCTGATTAACCAGTGGCTACTGTCAAATATTTCACTGCAACAATGGCAACACATTACAGGTCTCTCTCACACACACACACACACACATACTGACACACACGTACCAAGGTTGGTGTTCTTTGAAATTGTATCACGCTGAACAGGGGACATTACCTGGGCTTTCATGGCGGAGAGTGGCTCCTGGGTAGGTAAAGCACTGAGAGCTCTCCACCACTCCACTCCTTTCTCTCTCTTCGTTGCCGCGGCTGTGAAAGCGAGCTCAGGCAGCCGTTAGGACCATAAAGAGAGGGCCGGCGATGGCGGGTCCCCTCTGAGGCCCTTTTCATGCTCTCAGGTTGAGTCACAAGGGCCCACTTCATCGCTGTTATCCAGAGATGGGAAATACATAGCTTCTCTTTAAAACTCTGACCCGGCCTTTTAGACCGGTGTGCTGGGGGCCGATTATCCTCATTCACCCTTTAAAAAAAAGTAATATGAACACACACACACACACACACACACTCACATAGAGGTATAAGCACATTAGAGAGTGGCACACATATACACACATGCATACAGTAGATACATCCACCAAGTGGCTCGTATTTGTAGAGGTTACAGCCCCGACTCAGGGACGGATCTATATTTAAGAGGGAGATACAGCAAGCGTTTAACCTTGGAGTTGAGGTGACTTTGAGTGAGTCACAGAGGTGTGGGAGTTGCTTTTGTGGGTGAGCTCTTTCTGCTGTATTTTCTCATGTTCTCTGCAAGTGAGTCAGCCAGCCAGCCGTCTGTGAGCTGAAAACTAAGGGCTCGCTTTGCAGAGTCTTTTTGAGGATGACCTTGGGCTCAAGGTAAAACGCGTTGAATGTTTTAACACAGCGCTCAAAGTTTCATGCTCTGCCGTGTGGTGTGAAGCCCGGGCTCATATCTCATCCCAGCCAGAGACTACCCGTTGCTAAAGCCAGTCCTCTCAAGGTCTGAACTTGCCTGTGACAGGTGAAATAGACCATTGGAATATGGAATAAAAGGAACATATGGAAATAAACAAACAAGCAACTCCTCAAAGTTAGGTTTTCTGTGTTGTGGCTATGTTTACTCACTGCGTCCAGTACCTTGCTAGATGAAAGATGATACCAAGGACTGATAATGAAAGACAATGCAGTTAACAGCAACAAACTCCAGTGGGAGCCCGATTTGGAGGAGACCAACTGTTTTACAACAGTTTTGTATCAGTTTATGATTTATCCATCCAAGCTGGGAATGACTAAGATTCAAGCAACAATATTTGCAATATGGAAAATGTGTATTTAGTTTTTTTTTGTTGAACATTGTGAATTCTGAAATTATTCTTTGAAACAAGCTTATATATATTTGTAATCCCATCTTTTATACATTGTAGCGCTCTGTTTTCTCATCTGTTCCTATTATCAATCATGGTCAATGCTGATTGCAATCCAAACAAACTCAACACTTACCTGTGGGCTTGATATATTAAGGAGAATCTACATTTCCACAACATTTATTCCAACAAATAATTGCTCACTAATTGCCATTGGTTCTATGTATCTGTTTTTGTGCAGTGCTAAGATATTGTGAATGAAACACTTCCTGTTCATATGTTTCACATTAAAAGTCTTCCAGAGGCCCAAAAGGGCATAACTCTTTCTTTCTCTGGTAGGCTTTTATTGTGAAACATCGGCGGGAGGTTTTATTAACAGTTCCCTAACATCGATCAAAACAATGGCAAAGCAGAACCTATTGGAATCATTTAGTGGTGGTTATTGGTGCCTATGACATGACTGTGGTTGTATATAAGACATTACTGGCGAGGTCATTTCACTCCACCTTTTTTTACCTGGCTGTTCTAAGCTTTGTTTGTTATCCGGGACTCTGCCGTCATTTGAATACTGTCTTTTATTTGAGAATTTACAGTATATGAAAATATATGCTTGGGCAAGACGGGTTAGCATCTGCTGTGCTGAGAAGTACTTTAACTACTCTGTTTACAAGCACGTTGTATTCGCCTCCGACAGTGGGCCTTGCAGGGTGACAGAACAGGGCTGAGCACAGTTCTGCCTGTGTAGCGCTGTACTGCTGGCTCTGTTATTAAGTCCACAGCTATGCCAAGCATTTGTACACAATCCTCTGTTGTTTGGGTGTGCAGCACTAGGTAGCGTCAGCATCACCCCGACAGCCGAGCTGAGGATAAAGCGTGTGTTTCAAGTGGAGGAATGCCAGTCAGCCAGAATCCCTCTTTTCCCTGCAGCATCTCCGGCATCTAATCCATGACCACAAGACATCCCCCTCATTACCGCCAAATTACATGCAAATTTCCCCAAATAAATGAGTTTTAAGTACTTGACAACCTGTCAGCCTTCGAATATTGAAACGTCCTGACGGCTAGATAAACAATCAACAATAATCACTCTATGCAAATTTGATATTTCCTGCACAATTACGAGAGGAAAAAACACCCACTATAAATAACTGGACACACAAAGGCATCTGGCATTTGTTCAGGTTTTGAACAGATACGGATGCAAATGAAAGATTCTTTAGGATGTAATTGATTCAAACGTTGCTGCGCCTCCTCTGCCTCCTTTTATTGTTCCTTTTTTTTTTTCTCCTGGCACTTGTTTTTTTCTCCCTCTCTCTTTATCTCACCGCTTTCAATATACACAGATAATGGCTGATGTAAATGAGTGAATGAGAGAAAGGAAAAAGAGAGAAGGACGTGAATCACCCTTTCGTCTACCTCTTGTTGTGTCTTTTCAAGCTCATGCTGCTGTTTCAGACGCGACATGCGTGCAAACGTGCTCTTATGAAGTAGATTGGAGATGACTGTGGAATTGAATGCAGGCTGGGAAACGGCGAGCTCTGTCCGTTGCTTGTGAAGGAGATTACTGTGCGCCTCAACCCCTCCCTCCCGCCCGCTCCTCCACAACACCCAGAGATTAAGACTGACAAGAACATATCAAGTCATTTCAGGACAAGCGGATCTCTAACTCTCATCTCTCTTCCCTGGGCCTTTCTTTTGAAAACACTTTCTTCTCACTACAGCTCTTTGTCTTTTTCAGTCTCCCACTATTGCCTTTCTATTTCTCTTCCTTCATCCCACTTTCTCTTCTTCGTTCATCTGTCCTCTGTCCACACTGAGAGGCCTGGGAGGTTTGTCTCAAAGGTGTAATGTGTGCCGAGTCTGACCCCAGTGACCACCAACCTCCAGGATCAGGACATCCATTAGCGGGAGCTAACGGCTTCATCCCTGCCCAGCAATGACACCTCCCGCTGGGCCTCTCTATCTCTGACTCCCCCTTTTCTCGACAGCCTCAGCTTGCTACTCTCTGGGCTTCAGGTTCATGTTTTTTATTGCTGCAAACACTCAAAGAGTCAGGCGGAGACAGTCAGCAATGTCAGGAGACACTGTTGTGGCTGACATCCAGAATCAGGGGGATGGTTGGGTTATAGTTATAGGATGAAGTGATTCTTGTCATTCTAATGTGACTTATCTGTTCACACCAGGATGTTTTAAGTGGCAGGTCTTTAAGCACAAAATGTGGATTTTGCTGCCCAGACACGAGTTGGTTGGGCTTGCATTGTGTTTGCACATGCCTTTTACTTTTTCACTTTTTATATATATTTATATTTTATAACTGCGACTTTCCAGAGAAAACCATGTTTCATAAAATGTAGTGATTTTTCTTTTTTCCAGATAAACTGAAGAATTGTGGGTTCCCTTATGGGTTGAGAGAATTACTCTACGCTTTTTGTTAAAATAAACATTGGCATATCTAAAAAATGTAGTGTCATATAGCTGTTGTTGAATAAGTTAATTTTACATTAACATATATAGTTAACATGGTGTGGAGTTGATAAATCAGAATCCGAAAAATGTATGCAAAGAGATGGAGAGCAGAATTACAAAGTAATTCAGGCTAACATTAACATGAACTGTGCCACAGCAGTGTACCAGATATTTTAAGTAGTGTGGACATGCAACAATAAGATCTCATAGCCATGTCTAATGTAACTGGAGCTTCAGTGACTCAAACCAGACACTTTTAAAGAGGAGACTTGGAAGTTATTTAACTTTCAAACAGACTACAGATTTCAAAATTGTTTTTTCTTTGTCCTGAATTTATCAGGTAAGGATTGAGGCTGCTTCTTGGTAAGTGGACATAAACAGGTGGTGTTTGCTTTCTTTCTTACCTGTTCATACTTTGGGTATACATATTTGTGTCAGTCTAGTTTTGTTCCATCGACCTGCTTCAAACCTGCCACCTGACAGGAAGTCAGAAAAAAACAATCTGCAACTCTCTGCAACCTCAAGTTCCTCTTAACACCCTCCCTCTGCATAGATCTGCAGAAATCTTTCAGAAGGATAATTCCTGCATTACTGAGCAGGCACTGTATGCGTAACTCCAGTGGTTACAACTCACACTCTGGAGGCCTCCAGTGTAACCTGATTTTTATAACCTTTAGACCACAGCTAGGTATTGTTTGGGTCCTTTGACCTTTGCCAGGTGTCCTTGGAAGCTCCAGGTGTCCAGAAACCATACCTGGCTCATCACCCTTGAGGTCTCTAAATTGTGATCAAGTTAATCCCAGTCAGTTAGGCTGCCCTACTGCATCAACACACCTTACAACCAGTGAAATTAACACCAACATTTTGAATTATTAAAAGGTCCATAACTCATAGACAAATAAAACTTGCCTCTTGCAAATGTACTTTCTGTTACATATCTGAGCCATTATTATGAGAGTAAGTTTGTTTCTGGACAATGAGATATTATGCATTTCTTTCCATGCAAACCTGGAGCTTTTAAGGTTCTTCGTCATGTGGCGCCTTAAGGCAAATACTCCCCACAATAGGTAATCCAGCCATGACAGCAGCTGAGGTTACCCTGGTTACTCTGGGCACTACAGATTCTTTTTTTTTACATTGTCCTGTTGGCGAACTGGAGAAGATGATCTCTTCGCTGAGATGCCGCTGGGAGATCAGCAGCATTCAGATGAGGACAGAGTGAGAAGAAGTGCTGCGACTGATGGGATCTTTGAAAGTGCTGTGGTGGACACCTGGGCTTGAGGGAGGAGGAGGAGGGACAGGCAGGGTGATCATGACGGCGCCGTTGACGAGCGGTGCCGTTATCAATCACAGGCTGCTCTATTAATTTCATCAAGGCCCCGGTGCCTGCTGACATTAAATGACACGCTGGTGGGTCCGACGGCGTCCCTGAGGTGGCAACACGGCCGGCCGCCGCTTTTGAAATGCAAATCAGGCTTTAACCTTAAACAGAGCCGCTCGGCCGAAATTATCTTTGTGCCTTCAAGTCAGGTGCTCCCCTCCCTCCGTTCTTTTTTTCTCCCTCCACCCTTACTTCCCACCAATCCCTCCATTCTGCCTCTTTCCCTCCCCCCTTGTTCTTCCACCGAGTTGACCCTTGGGGTACCGGAGATCTTTGGAAGAAGCGACAGATAAAGGCAAAGGTGGAGGAGGGTGGGAAAGGAAGGGGGGTGGGGGTAGTGCTTACCCCAGCATTCTGTCCTGATGAAGGGGCAGAGGAGCGCCACCGCCAAGCCCAAGGATGAAGACGTCTCAAGGACAAGGAAACATGGGAAGGAGGATGAAGCATGGAGAAGGGGAGAGGAGGTCAGAGTGCATCCACTCCCCAGGATGACCACGCACAACCCTCCTCCTTCTGTCTGTCTGATTACCCCACACTGGGGAAGGTGATGGTGAGACTACCTCAGAGCTGAGTAAAACTTCCACAATAAAAGCCACCTGAAAGAAATCTGTATGCAATCCAATATGCAAACAGTGATTCGTTTGGCCACCAGTTTCAAAAAGTACCCCTTCAGAGGAGCTGTGCCATTAGAGCTGTCAATATTGTGAAGCATTAGCGTGGGCCCAGACAAGGAAGGATTGGTTACCAGTGAGCAAGAAGCTGCCATTGTTCCTGGAAAGCCTTTTTCCTCCACTTTCTTCTTTATCTGAGCAGACTGAACACATTCATTTTAATTGAGACATCAGACGAGAGTGAAACAGAGAGCGCTTGCCTGGACAGGCGGCAGATACATGACGGAAAGGGAAAGAATATTCAGACGCTGACTTTAAAAAAAAAGGAAGAGGGAGAGGAAACGGGGCTGAAGAAAGGAGGTCCCCGCGGCAACACAAACAAACATGATAAACACATGAGAGCTATCTCTCTCTTTATCTCCCTGCCTTTTCTATTTCTCTCCCACTTTCATTCCTCTGTCTCCTTCCTCCTCTCTTGTGTCTTTAAAGAACAAAGCACCGCTAAGCAAACTCTTTCAGCACACAAATTCTCCACACATTGCCAACGACAATAACGACGTAAAGAGCATTTTGTACAGTCAATGCAAATCAAGATCCATATGACTCAGCAAGCGTTACAGTAGCTGGGGGATTGTATGTATCCATTTCAGTGCACTGTAATTGCAAATGCTACAACATGCGACTAAACTTTTTCAGAATAATGTGTTTTTAAAGACACTGCTACACTGTAAAAATATCCATATTAAGTCATTTTTGTCTGAAACTGAGCCCTGCAAATCTTTTATTATTAAATCAAGTGAAAAATCTGCATCTGAAGTAAAAACATTACTTCCTGTTTTAAAGGCAAATCTTAACTCAGCTCAAGATACAAAGACCTAAAAGAAAAGTCTTGGAAGGTTAATGTCTGTTGGAATATTCTGCAGCACTTTGACAGACAGAATCAACTTCATAAAAGGGGCATTTCTGCAAAATATGTATTATGATGGGGATAATAACCCCATGCAAGTTTGATGAGACATCTTTTTGTCTTCGATCATGGTTCTATGCACTTTATGTAAAGCTCTTATTTGGAAGTCGCTTTGGATAAAAGTGTCTGCTAAATGCCTAAATGTAATGACATGTAATGAATTTCCTAATATCTTATTCGAGTACGGGAAGGCTTGCTGTTTGCATGTTTAAAGGTATGGATATATCTGTACTGAATATCTGTGTGTTTCCATTCATGTACCTGTGCATGTATAATGTGAACATGTGCATGCAGTCAGTAGCTAAATGTGCATGCCACTGTGTGTGTGTGTGTGTGTGTGTGTTTGCATGTTCAGGAGCCAGGGAAGGGAGGCGAAGAAGCAGTGGAAACGAAGAGCTAAGCCCGGGATGTTAAGCACGGGGAGACACCTGGCACAGAAACTTAAGTGCTTCCTCCAAGTATCATCAACCCAAGATTAAAAGCGTCGAGGGGGAATAGTGGGAGGAGAGGGATGCAGAGTGAGGAGGAGAGAGGGGAAGGGAGTGATCACGCATATGACAAGATGGAGGGAAAAAAACCAAGAGAGCATAAGGAGAAGGAAGGAGGGGGCACGGGACAAGAGAAGTATGTGAAGGCAACAGCATAACAGGAAAATGCAGTAATACAGTTTGTGGTGGAGAAACGATACACATACTGGACCTGAAAACACACACACACACACACACACACACACACACACACACACATACAAATACATGGCATGCACGCAGGTAAAGCAACACTGCTGCTTGACAGAGAATAGCAAGGTGTTATTTCCCTTCACCAGACAACATGATGATTGGTGAGATATGGACTGAAAAACCTTCCTGCCAGGTAACGGTATATCACTGCTGTCACATAGAAGCCAAAAGTGTTGGACATTTTTAGATATTGTACTTATTTAAAAAAAAAATTCCTAATGCATTGGAAATGTTTAAATCTGAGGATTCTTCACCTCACAACCTTTAAACACAACAGTCACCATAATTTGACTTAAACGGTTTTAGTTTTTAAGTAACTGCATAGCCTGATTACCACACAGTCTTTCCTCAGATGTCTCTGTCTAGAGACTAGTCTGTCAAGGGCCTACTGATTACTGTACACAAATACCAGGCTAATATCCTCTGTCGATGGCAAACAACAGGATGTGTGCACTACATTCTATGGCTGGCTCTGCGAGTGTGTGTGTGCGTTCTTTCTGCTCCAGCTCGTCTTCAAAAATCTCTGTTTTGATTGCAGAAAGTAACTGCGTGTACGCCTCTTTAAAAATACGTCTATGCTCTCTCTTCCCCATTTGCTGCCACTCCGGCGAATGGTTATTATTATCGTCATCAGCAGAAAACGGTGAAATCAGGGCCCTGACAAGCAATCTCTTCTCTAACTCAATCTCTCCCACCACTGCAAGAAATATCCATCATCATATGGTATTTAATCCAGCACTGGGTCTCAGAGTCATGATTTTCTTGAAAACAAGCAAAGAAACCTGCCTAAAGGGTGAGAAAATATCACTTTTTTTCTGATAGTTTTACACTTCATATTTACAAGATATATAAGTACAAATATCTTGGTATTGATGTGCCAATCTGCTTATTTCTTTGATATTATTGAAAACACAATTCAATTCCTTATTTCTGCAAAAAGAAATCCTTAAATCCTCCACTTTTCAGCAGTAAGAAGTGATATTATTGGTTCAGTTTCTCACTCGATTAAAATGAAAATCTGATTTCAAGACCAAACGTGTGACTAAACGGTTTGTTAGAATGGGCATTTTTTGCAGAGTATCTCCCTCTTTCTTCCTCTCTATCCATTCAGTGCACTTATGTGCATCCTACAGTCGTGTTGACAAGAGGATGCTTACAACTGGCACACACAAGCCCCACTACAGACTTAATAGCATTTCAAGTGTTTTCTCCTGGACTCATGTCGAATCGCACAACTGAATAACAGGCCGACATCAACATGGACGGGCTGAAGGAGCCGAGATGGCAGCCAGTTTGAATACACATGCAACCATCCCCAGATAACAGCGCAGAGAATCAGTAGATCTGGCATGTTTTGTCTTCTACAAAAATGCTTGACTGACTGAGGTCATCGTCACTTTTAGATAGCAATGTCGACGACGACAATGATGATGATGCTTCTGCAGTTGATGATCAGCAGAAATGGATACAGTACTCTTCTATTCAAGGAGGAAATTAAACATCAAATTAAATGACCCTCAGGTGCAAAATATCGCCATTCAGAGGCCAGTGAGTTGTGACCGCAGATTTCTCTGTCTGGCAGTGAGTCAGGTAGATAGTCTGCCTTCACAACATAGGAGAAGAGTTATAGTTAAGCTCTTTCTGAGGCTTAGCATCAATAATCCAACCCACAATTCTCCCCTTGTTCTGAACCCAGAGAGAGGATGAAAGATTTAGACTTTCACCTTTGGTCTCTGAAGCCTTGCTCTTTCTCTCTTTTCTTTATTCCTTCCTCGCTCCTATCCATCTCCGCTCTCCTCTCCATCTCTGTTTGTCTCTCGTTATCCTTCACCCCATGATTCAGAACAGGAAAAGATCTTGTGATGATTATTTCACAAGCATGCTGATATCATCTTTGTGGGTTTTCTCGCTTCTCATCTAGGAAGAGGTTTACAAAGCACTGAACAGAGAACTGCCTCATCTTCCCAAAGCAAACTTACCTTGAAGCCTATTGAACTATTAGTAGTCTTTCAATTTCGATCACATTCAATACCAATGGAATAGAACAGTGTAATATCATCTGCATAGAATATAAAATAATGGTTCCTACCTGATATTTCAAAACTAGACTACTCATTTTGACCAGTCAAGTGTTTTTGAAAAATAGTAGTCAACTAGTCTGGGTTTAGGGGGATGGGGGTTGTGTAACAATGGGCTGGGAAGGGGTCAAAGTCATCACCAGGAGTCTCTAGGTCCAGGAGGCCATTACATTCAATGCTAGAGAACACAGGGGTCATGCTCCCTATGAAGCCTTGGAAAAAGTTACGATTGTTTTGTAAAATTTCCGAGGTCAAGTAAGACCCTCCATGCTCATGTCTTAGTTTACTTTCAGATACGGTATACTTTGCAGATTGATAAGTCACTGACATCACATTAAAGCAGATTTATTGTGAAACATCTCCAGGAAGCGTCAGCACTGGCTTTCTATTATTAGCTTGCTGTACTAAATGAACAGGTCAGAGCTCCTACTGTGACAAGTAATGATTCATAATTGTGTTCATATATATAAGCATTTACAAGCATAGATGATGTATATGTCAACAACTGTAAATGTAAGGATGGCAAAAAAAAATATTACACACAGATAGTCAACCAGTGGTTTAATATCACTTCTTTTTTGTATTCTGTACAAGTAAAACTGTCTCTGTGATATTGCCGGCACTTCACGGTTGCTAAAACATTACATTGACTATAATCATTACTGCTGGACAAGCTAATTACAGTGCAAGCACTGACATGGATTTCTCAAATAAGGTTTTGAGTGACATGGCAAAAAAAAAAGCAGAGGCGGTAACACAGACAAAGGTTTAAAGAAAATTAGAGAAATTAAATATATAGAACTAATTTAGTCCTTCCTTGTACTTCCTCCCACTACCTACTATTACAGCTCCTTCTATATTCCCAACTCATTTGGCAGCTCATGTTGCCCTACGACTGGCATCTAAAGGCTTTGATGTAGTCGGCAGACACCAGGTGAGCACCGTGGTAACCTGTGTTTGAGAAGTCTGTGGGCTGCCCTCTCTACATCCCCTCTCTCTTTTCCTATCCTTTGGTGTCTGTCCGTCTCTCTCTGCCAGTTAATGAGCCATGCAGGACTGCCATCAGTCTGTGTAGTCATGTAGAGAGTCAGAGAGAGAGGAGAGAAAAGAGAGGAAAAAGAACTGAAAAGACAGAAAATGGGTGAGACAGTGAAAAAAGAGAGTGGGGACATGATGTTTTCCTTCACCTCCTCCCTAATCAGGCCCGTCTCCCTACCAAACACCACACGGCAATTAGACCTGACAGTACTCCGACTCCCACAATCCCACCAGGACTACACGTTCAAACACTCAAATAAACACAAGGGGGAGAAATGCCTGAAAACCGGCACAACTTCAAGAGAACAGAGCTCCTGATGGCAGAGAAGCAAACACTGAGGTAAAAATCTCAAAACTATAAAGACAGGGAGAATACAAAACAATAAAATCTTGGTGTCTCATTGTGTATGGCCAGATGTTTTGCAGGAAAGCGGTCATGACTGTGTGGGGTGTGCACAAGCAGTCTGCAATCCCCAGAGGATGCCTTTGGAATGGTAGGATGATAAGAAATACAGTTGAGCTCGCTTGCATGAACAGTGAGTTAATTGGGATAATTAGTTTGTTACCTCGCTCGTTATTGCATTTTAATGTGGATTCCAAATAATCAGGAGGGGAGGAGTGGGATGCTGTATGTATGTTTTTATGTGTATGTGTGTTTGTGCCTCTTCGTATATCCACATGGGTTGCATGAATTTAGACACTTATGTTTTTGGCAATTAGCTGACACACATTCACAGCGGCTAGCATTGAAATAAGGTTACAGGAAATTATTCAAACCACATGCAGTAATTGTTATGGAAGAAAGAAAAAAACCTCCATACAAAACGCTCACAGTATTAAATATCATTAATCTGTGGGTGTGTTGAATGCATTCCAAGAGTTGTTTTGTAAAGCAATTTGCATTTTCTGTGCCAAATGTTCCCCATCCTGGTGAAATACTTACTTCCATGTCAGCTAATGATTTCCTACATTTTCCAGGATGCCTTTCAACAACTTCCAGACAAGGGACAGAAACTTTGCATTAAACCAGGGGTTAGATGTGTAGGCAGGGAGAGCAATAGCGATGGTAAACGCCAGAGAGAACATTTTCCAATTGATGGACTTTCTGTCAAAATGCAACATGCTGTGGCTGAACTGAATTATGGACAGCTGATGGAAAGACTGGTAACTCTTCCTCCTCTGTGACGGATTAATGTCTTTATGATTGTTGAACATCAGTGGGAAATGGTGGCTTCTAAAGACTCTTTATCTACATCTGATTTTTATATACTTTTTAATAGCAGATCTTTTTAGTACGCAATCTAACAGCAAAATTCACCCAGAAGGGCAAGTATTTGCTGTGGTTTTACTAGAAAGTGTAGTTTTTAGGGTGGATTGCTCCTTTAAAGAACATCTTGACTGTTGTAGAAGTCAACCCCCGCGGACAGTTTTCTGTACATAGGAGCATGTGTGCATCCGAAAGCTGCCTGTGCGCTACACGTACAAAACAGATGACAGGCTGAATGAAATGAAGTGCAGACAGAGAGGAGCATGTGTCCGGCTGATGATAGCGAAGCTGCGTGTCACCACTAAAGCTCCCTATCTCCCCTCTTGAAGAAGCCATTTCAACCATGCACATCAATAGCCAACTCTCTAGAGCAATAATTCCAGATAAATCATTCCCTCACGGAGCCACTTGCTGCGTTCAAACGCACCCGTGACCTTCAGCTCTGCCTCTTTCTACATCATATAGCCTGGGAATATAAAAGCTTATTAGCTCAGAACATTGTTGATACGTTTGTTCGAAGGCAATGCACTAATGAGGCGTTGCAGGATGTGGGCAGCCGCCGACTATCCTTTTGGAGATTTTTTCCCTGCCAGAGGAGCATAATACGCTGCTAATGGCATCTCCTTCACAAACGTGCAAATAAAAAAGAGATAAAGTACAATATTGCTTTACCATATCAAAGGAAGTGGCATCCACGGATTGTGCAACTGTCTGTTGGCATGTTGATGGGTGAGCAGGAGGGTGGACTTGATGGACGTACAGACACATTTGAAAAAGCTGCAAAACAGAGAGCGAGAGAGAGAGAGAGAGAGAGAGAAACAATGAATTGGATGTTGAATACACACAGACAGACAAATAAAGAGAAGAAAATATAAAGTACAAGCGGAGACAAACTGACAAAATGACATTGCATTGTAATAAATATAAGCATGTAAGCTAAGGAAAGGCTTAAAAAAAAGACTCGCAGACATTATAGAAACATTTCAGATGAAAGGATGCATTCTATTCTCAACTGTACATCCTTTTAGTCATACTTACTTTACTATACTGTGTTTTTGTGTATCCTACTGACAGCACCAGATACTTACACACACTCACACTGAATGTTGACACACTCTGCAGCAGCAGTAGAAACTACATTGTAGCAGTCACTTTAAAGTGCCTTGCTCAACAGCAGCTGTAAGAAGAGAGGAGACTACGATCAGGATTCCCCAGCCTTGTCTGGGCTTTGGAGTTGTTTTATGTGCCAACTCTCTCATTGCCCCTCAACAATCTAACTTAAAGTTACTTAAAATGTCAAATATAGCAACTATCAGTATCTAATATCAGTCCTTGTGAAGACCAAATTACACACTCTTGCTCCACAAAGCATTTCCTGTTGTGTCATAAGAGCTAAACATCGACACACTGTACTGACTTTCATTATCAATAGTTGAAAGTTTCCTGGCTGTCTTGTCTTGTCACCAGTATTTTAACATGGCCAGCTAAGGCCAGTCTTCTTCTTCTCCTTCTTCTTCTGGTTGCAACCATCACTTACAACATGCATCCCGCCACCTACTGTTTCGGAGTATGTAGTGTGCAATATTGTCCCTGGATAACTTTACATCATTAGGTAAATACAGTAATAATTACATTAACGTATTAGTAGCCAAAGCCAGTCCAGTCACAGACTTCCTTATACACTACAGGTGGGTTAATTGTTCAGATCCAACTCAGCAAAGAAACTTTACTAAACCTAATGTTTGTCATTCAACATGAATTCTGTTGTTATTTTAACAACAAAGAGCAAATAAATATTGGTGATTAAATGTATAATATAAAGT
The DNA here is from genome assembly GCA_036023655.1 of Nannoperca australis. Classification (NCBI taxonomy): domain Eukaryota; kingdom Metazoa; phylum Chordata; class Actinopteri; order Centrarchiformes; family Percichthyidae; genus Nannoperca; species Nannoperca australis. Next base: position 6,571 of record JAVQJD010033675.1, on the reverse strand, counting down.
GAGTCCCCCCTCCCACCCCACTATTGTGTTGATTGTCTGGTCATCAAGCACACTTGAAGTGACAGCTAACCTATGTTTCACAGCATAATAAACAAACTAGTAAACGAATCATTTTACCTCATGTCCCTGACAAAGCTCGAAAAGAATTAACCTGTTTCTAGTTTGCCTTATTACAACTCACCCAAAACAAGAAGTGTTACCACAGCATCCACATTACCTGCTGTGCCAAGCAGCACACCAGCACAGTATAATGAAGCACAGTGGGTTTCCTGTTTTGTTTGTCACCTCAGTGTTCATACGTGTTGCTTAATTTAGTGCTGGCGACAAATGAACAACTATTCTATGTACATACTCGCTGCCCTTAACACTTCCTCTGCACGCTGAAGAACACCAAAGAGACCGCTTGGAGGCTTCGTTCATGTACCAGAGTAGGACAGCAGACTAAGTGCTTATGATTGTTAAACATCAGTGGGAAACGTTGGGTTTTGAAATATGTCCTTGCTCTTTAACTCTCAGGCAAATGAGATCTAAACCTAAATAAAACAAAGAGTTACCTTCTCTTATGCTTTGTTCCTGCAACCTACATGGAGTCCTCACCTCATGGATGAGAAACCTGCATAAACTCCTTTATGTACAGGTAGAGATATAGACGCATTCCTTGTAAAGAGCAAAGGTTCAGCAAGTATGTTGTAAAAGGTGGAATCAGTGCACATCAGCTGCACAGGCAGAACTGGTCAAATAATTTGTTGTTAGGTCTAAGGATACGCAGACGCTGACGTGAGACATCCAAAGTTGCATTTTTGCAAGCTAAGTGCGCTATGCTAATCAACATTTTTCCTACTTGTCAGAAAATGGGTGGGGGGGGTCACTTTCTGGGACTAAAATGCTTGTATTCAACACCAGGTGGTGTTGGTGGCATCTACAGTAATCGACAGAGAACTCAGCGATCCCTCTTTTATTACACTATCCTTTGTCTGTCCTTTTCTTTTTTACTTTTCTGTAAATTCACTTCCCGTCAGAGCCTCCTTCTTGTACAACTTATTTTTGTTGAAAGCCCCCAGAGGACCGAGTCTTCGCCTCTCTGCATGCCGAGACGTCGGGAGACTCTCACTCAAGGGCCGCCTCCGAGGGGGAAAGGATTTAGACTTTGTTCTGGCAGCAAGCACTCTGTGGGGAAGAATGTCTAAAAGGCCCACATAATTAGACGGAGTGAGAAGTAAAGACAAACCCTGGTTTCGATGTGAACTCAAAATAGTAAATCAACTCAGGCTCGGACGTAGCATCACTTTTTAATACCACATATGGATGGCAGCATCCGGGAAACATGCTACTGTTCTGATGTATCCAGTCCATTGGGGTGAGGTGGGGACACTGTTAGAAATGGTCGTGAAGAGAGAAAAAAACCGACTTCCTAATTGTTTCCCAAATGGTTTCACAAGTCTTGCAAAAAAAGGCAATGTCTACAAAGAAAGCTTTGAAAGGATTGCTGACATCCTATTGGACATCTCAGAGGTGTGGTATTGTGGGAATACGATATTTAAGGGACACTCCAGAGATGAGATGAGAACTGCTTGCTAACACATGCCAACTTTACATAAGAGCTTGTTGTGCTGCCCCCAAGTAGCCAAAGCAAATGACCACTGCTAAATTCATATGTAATTGAATGCATTTACGTAGGCATTGATAAGTGCAGGTAAAAATCACTCAATACTATGGCAAACAGAAATAATACACTTGTACACTCACTCTCTCTTTTTATGGACACACTTCCAAGAGAAAACCTGCAGTTTAGCCCAAACTGTGATGCCAGGTGTAAATCCCCACCTCCAATCCTTAGTTAAACACAAATATGCACCCCCTCACACGCGCACACCTTGTATTGTCTTCAGCTATGCTCAATTATTAATGGATAAACAAAGAGCTGTGAACTGTGATGGGCTGTTGGCAGATATTTCCCCCCTCATATCTTGGAGGCCCAGGGAACGTACACAAGAGCTGGCACTGTGAAGAGGGAGGAGAACCTTAAGGTCAAACTCGCTCGCTGCTCGGGAGGCTCGCACGCACGTACACACAAGCCTGCACGCACAACCAGATGTGCATGCATGTATTCACAAACAGATACAAACAAACAGAAGATCTGCAAGGAGTACCAGATCAGTCAATAAATGTCAGGGGGAACTGCGTGTGTGTATGTGTGTGTGTGTGTGTGTGTGTGTCTCAGAGAAGTGGAGCAGATAGCTCATTTCCTCTACTGAGACGGTTAGCTGCCTTCTCTCTCAGGAGGTTGGCTAGCCATGTGAAGAGTGTGTGTGTGTGTGTGTGTGTGTGTGTGTGTATGTGCATCTAACAGACAACAGCCTCTCCTGGGTGAGTGAGGATGATGTAAGGACAGTTCATCGACTTCCCTCATGCAGCAGCAACACCGAATCATTCTTAAAAAAGTTTAGCAGCTCTTACAGACGCGCAGGTAAATAACACAGCTGTAATAGCTACATTTCATTTTTAATATACATACACAATAAATGCAAATATTTCAGCAGGACTGATGAGGAAAGTACATTCCTGTAGGGATGTCTATCCATCCTGGTTTTTCTTGTTTTGGTCATTTACAGGAAATGCTGCTTTGATGGTAACACTGCATCTCTGCATTAACTGGCAAGTGACTCAAATGAGCCATGATGTAATTCTGTCCTTTCTGTTAGCAGTACGATCTCCGATTCAAGCATCTGTCTCTCAGTGTTGGTCTGTCTGTCTTTCCGTCCATTTCTCCCCCCTCAAATTTGATTGTTTTATAAAGGCGGGAGTCGACCGTTTCAAGTGACCAGATCAACATAATTTGTTGTGATTATGGTGTGTTCATAATGATGATAAAATATAACATATACATTTTTTACTTTCATGTGCATACTACTGTACATGAATTTATGAGTGGAGGCATAAATCTTATTTGAAGCAGGTCTTCTCTTTCTGGTCTCCCTCGTTTGTTCGCAGTGTATGAACATTACAGTACACTGTGTGCCATGAGGTGCAGCATGTCACGTTTCAGTCCACAAAGGTTTCAATCTTATCTGAAGAGATTTCCTGGGACCTCATACTGTGGTAAAGGAAGAGAAGATTTTCATGGTGAACTTACAAGTTGTCATGCCACTAAACAGCTCAAGATGCTAAATGCCAGTGTTTCTGATAGTGAGTGAAACAGCACACAGTTTTCCAGTGTTGAGCGGGAAGGTCTGCAGATTTACTATATATACAACAAACAAACAGAGAGATATCAATCAAAACATTGATCTTAAGAATCCAGAGGAACAAGAAATACAGGTTAATATATCTGGTCAATAGCCGACCACCCCTGTGAACTGGCCACTGTGGGAATAATAATCTCTTTAAAAATCGATATTTTCTGACACTTTATAAAATCTGGTTCTGCAGGAAACAGTTATTTTAATTATTGTCAAAAAATACATTTGCAGATTTACTGTTATATAAAACAGCTGATACAGGATGTTTAACACGGTCCAATGACACGTCATTTCTGTACTGATAAAACTTCTTAAACCTACAAACTAATATGATTTACTGCATGCACTGCTTGTCTGAAGCTTGCTAACCAACACAAGCTGAAGCTGATCAGCATGTTTCCACCACTCAGACACACACACACACACACACCATGCACATACCATGCACACGGCAAGAAAAACACTCCAGTAAGTTCCCCTCAGCTGTACACACACAAATCCATCAAACTGTGGCGTACATCTCTGACTTGTTAAGGTACCATTTGTCAGCTGCTCCTGGAGTGGCTGTGTGACTCCGCCACTAATTGCCACTGGTGCTAAATTTAGTAGGGGAGATATGAGTCCTTTTGATCAGAAGCACTGAATCTAAAAAAAAAAAAAATGTGCTCAGCCTCGCAGGCAAGTTTACCCGCCTCTCCCTGCGCTCTCCCCCATCTTCCTGTCACTGGGGAATAGGTGAACTATTCCATATGTCAGCCTTGTCAATCAGAGGCAGAAATATGGGAAGCTCTCTCTCCCCCACCCCCCTCTCTCTCCCACCAAAGATCCTGGGTAGATGCTGTTCGTCTCTCTGAGATTTCTGCCAGTGTGCCGGTGTGTGTTTATTTATTTCCATGTCATCATGGGTGGTTTGGAACCTCAAGACAAGAAGGGAATATTAATCAAAACAATCTCAGCTAGGAATTTTAATTTCAACGTTAATCAATCATTGTAAACGACACGAGGAGAAAACTTGTTAGATCCGGAAGGCGCTGCTTATGTGGTGTACAGTAAAAGTGTGGGCTAGGTTGGACTGGAAAGGATTCATTCTTTTTATATATCAAAATCCATCTCGTGCTGAAGTTGAAGCCGTCTTAAGTTGCTAATCAAACAGACGGGAAAGATGATTTTTTTTTTTTTAAGATTTCAGCCTGAATTATAATATAAAAAGACATAGCTTCTGTCTGCCGTAGTCACACATAATATACACCACTGTAAAAACACCAGTCGCAGCTGCACTTGCTGCTGGGTCAGTGCTGAGAGAGTCACTGGCAGAAAGCAAAGCTGTGTGTTTACTGATTGATGCTATCAAGACTTCAATCATAACTCACTAACTTTATCTGTTAGAGTTTTCTCCTGCAATCAAGGTTATGGCAGATCAACTTTATCTCCTGCAAAAAGCTCCATTCTGTGCGAGTGTCACCAATAAATATTCTATTTTGATCTGTTTCAGTCACGCAAAGGCTCTTATTTTAATTAAAACATTTTTCATAATCCAGCCGAATGGGTAAATAAAAGGGCTTTGTGGGGAGATTGATCTCCTTTTAAAGAACATCCTTAAAGGATGCAAATCATACTAAAAGCACTGTCTAAACAAGACACATAAAGGCCAAGGTTGCAAAGTGACTGTGCAGCACCTGTTTATTTTCTCATTGCACATTTTTAACATTTAGATGCACACAAATTGGTGCACGTTTAACCAACCCTCACTTAAGGAGCAAGTTAGTTAGTCTGTGTCAAAGATAAGACCCTTGAAGAGTTTGTAGTCATGCTTTGTTTAAGCACCCTTCATAGGTGTAAGGCTGTGTTATATTTTACAGTGTATTTCTTTATTTGTCGGCATAGACCAAATAACATATGGAGCATTAAAAACAACAGCGTGACACCAGACATGTTTGTAGCAAACAGGTTTAAAATTATTGCAGTAGCACAACACACCGAAGACATGAATGTGAAGAACTAGTTTCAAACTAATTTGTACAAATTGTATAAAAGGAAAAATAGGTGTAATCTTTTCGTGTGGTCTAAGATATCATCATTAGGTGTAAAAACTGACATCCCGTTCCTGACATCATTCTTCAGGTGACCAGTGTCGTTACAGGGAACTGCTAACTGTCAGCCGCTCATGTCTCCCCCTTGGTGATTCTCGTTAGCACCCTGTCTAATTCATCAGGACGAAGCAGGCCAAGGCTATCAGACGTTAAAATACTGCTTGTCAACATGTACCACAAGCTCTGGAGAATCATGTGTTCACAACTATCGTTACTTGCAGAGGGAGAGACTTAGAGACTTTTTATGTTCTTTAATGAAAGAAGAGATAACAAATCTGATACAGAAAATGTTACTTTACCCAGTAACATTACAATGTGATGTCACGTCATCCACTCATCATCTAACCTGAAATCCACAGAAATAAGATATACACAACCAAACAGCTAATTGGATCCAGGCACGCAAAGCACCGACAGCTGTGGTTAGCGTTTTCTTTCGAAGCCCAGCATCTCTCAGGTGCACCCACACACATCAGACACCCACAGACAGAGGAGGGGGGCAGGATGAGACATTGGGAGCAATGATATCACAAATCACAGACCGTGTCATCTCCAAGCCAGCGCGCGGACTTCACAACAAACAGGCTGTTAAGAAGAAAAAGAAGGAGGGATGATGGCTTCCTGAAGGATCTCCTGTTGTGTCACACACTCAAAACATCTATCCTGCTTATAGGTTCATGACAAATGTTGCATGTTGATGAAATGTTACAATAAATATGAGATATGTTTTGTCACATACTGTAACTGTGATGGAAGGTTCTGATCAGCTTTCATGGAGCTGTATGGTAATATGACACAAGTAATGGGAATTAAAAACACAATATACTTTTTATTCATTTGTTTAGCATGAAAGCGCTGACATCTTAGGAGTGTTTTATTTTACGTTTTCAATATGTGACAAAATGCGCACTGTATCTGATCAGTTAGCGTAAAGTTTTGAAGTGACTGGCTGCACACTTCTGTGAAAACTGAATGTCCAGCCTAATGAAGTCTAGAATATGGCCTTCACTTCAAATAAAATAATTCAGCTTTGAACCTATGGTGTGCATGTGTGTGTGTCTGTGTGTCTTTACATCTACCTCTTTGAGACCGAAAGACAAAGAAAAAGCAGGGCGGCTGTGTGTGAAAGGATCTCTGCACTAACCTTGCTGCTGGCTACAACTCCAGCGGGGGGGGGGGGGGGGGGGGGGGGGGGGGGGGGGGGGGGGGGGGGGGGGGGGGGGGGGGGGGGGGGGGGGGGGG
>JAVQJD010033658.1:0-38933 GCA_036023655.1 Nannoperca australis | reverse complement strand
CTTCATGATGTGGGAGGTCAGTGCCACAGGTCTGTAGTCCTTGGCTCCACTGGGGCGTGGAGTCTTGGAACAGGAACTAGGCAGGAAGTCTTCCACAGCACAGGGACCCTCTGCAGACTAATAATACAGGGTATTCTCGTTATTCCTAATTCGTTTTTGTTCCCACGGTCAAGAATAAACTCTCAAATTACTAGGATTATATATGCAAGAGCAAGGCAACATTACTGCACACATATTATTTTAATATTATTGGATATACAGTGAATACAAAAAATTTAAAAAAGAAAATGTCAGTCTATACTTGCCAAAGATGAAAGGCGTAGAAAATGCCATGTATTAAACAAAAATGTTTACAGTTGTTTCAGATTCATGGTACTACAATTAAACAAAAGCACGGCAAATAAAAAGTCACTTAATCTTATTCAGCTGTACCTGCTTTTACAATAAATACAAGCAGGGCCAAACCCTATCACACAAGAGTTCTCATTATGAGAAAGAGTATGCACTTTATTTTATCTCATTTTTTTCCATCAACAAACTTCAAACTCTGTGATTGAAGAACATTTCCTATGATGAAGGCATCAGATCAGATTGGTCATTTCTTCCTTCTATGTTGAGTCTTGATATCTTCCACTTCTTTCTCCATCAGGTGATACTCTACGGTAGTCTCTGTCAACTAGAAAGGAAAGATTAAATATAAGTTACGTAACATCCCTGGTAAGACACACAATTACATCAGCCACTAAAGTTGTAATCAGTGGATAATTCAAACGTATTAAACAAACTTTTCTAACAAAGAGGTCAAAATATAATTCCCTACTTCTGTGTATAAAGATGCATGTTGCATCGTTAATGTTATTAAAAATCTAAGGGCACAATCAAGGATGCTTGGTTCTTACCATGTCCAAGAGAATATCAATCTTTAGTTTCAGGAGGTTGTTCTCTTCCTCCAGCTGTACATTTCTTTTCTTAAGACGCTGCAATTCCCTACCAGACCCATTCCCACCCGATTCTGGTTCAACAAAAAGAAAAGAAAAAAAAGAATTAATGTTGTGTGGCCATTCGGAGACAAAGAGTCTTCCAGCAGATATGGCAACACATGCAAGAGCAAAACACTGCACTGGTCTGTGTTTAGCATTATCGATGTCATTACCTGTTATCCACTGTCCCTCTTCAAATTTCCAGCTCTGACCTCCGATGTTCATCACAGGAGGTCCATATTCCATGCCCAGCTCTATTTCTCTTGTTGAACGATCCAACTAAACGAGAAGGTAAAAAACAATAGTTGAACAATACCAAACACAATGACTAACCGCAGCACCTTCTACACAATCCACATCTCAGCTGTCTCAAAACACGAGTTTTAATAATTTGCCGTTGTTTATTTTGAAGGGATATCCTCTTTAATGATGAGTGTAGATTTCATAAGGGGTCAATAAGACTAAGACCTTTATTTGGAATACACATCAGTGCACCTCATTAAAACAGTATTTTTAGCACAATGAAGCTTTATAAGACCAGTTAAGTTGTCTTAACTCACCGTGTGAAGGCTGGACAGAGATGCGGATTTGCGAGGTGGAGTCTTCTTCGGACTAAATGTATTTCCAAAGAGCGGCATCTTTAGTGATTTTTTAAGGTCCTGTATAAAATATGGTACAGCAATGGTAGCGTTAATATTGTATATATAGCAGTATCACGTAGCCACAGTGGTTGTATGTCGTTGCTAACGGTACATTACTGAGCTAATGCTAGGTGGCTAACACTCGCAAGCTGTTTGTACTCGTACCCGACATTTAATTGAAACGGTCGACTGCGTCACAGGTGGGTTAGTAGTTGTTGTGTCACTAAAAATATACAGCTAATATATTTACCTCCATACAGACTATTTATTTAAATGCTTAACGTGTCGGTAGAAATGTCTTTCTCTCCAAACAAAACCATGCTTGCTACTGCGCAAGTGAGAACGCTCCATTTGGTTACAATAGACAACACTCAGAAATAGCACGGCTTTAATTTAAAGAGTTGGAAGGGATTTGTCAACATAATAAAGTTTAAGACATTTAAAATGTAATTTGGTGCATGAATGATCTACGTATGGCGTGGTATGCACATTTTAATAGTCAAAGTTGCATTAGTACAGTATGACTACCCCTATTTAGAGGAGATAATGGAACCATCCGTGAAACGTAAGCGCGTCACCATGGTGATCGCGTCGCGAGGCCTTTACAAGCATTATTTACCATGCATTTATCATATATTGAGAGAAAGTAATATAAATGTCATTCCAGAAACATAGCTTGTCAAAACTGACGTGTTAAGCAATAAAATCTTCCATTAGACGTGTACGAATATAAAATACTGTGACCCCGCCCCGTGCTTCATACAGCCCCAGTGGCCTAATGGATAAGGCACTGGCCTCCTAAGCCAGGGATTGTGGGTTCGAGTCCCATCTGGGGTGATTGCTTTTCTCGGGGAAGGATAAACTGACCTACGGAGTATTATGAGGACAACAAAAAATGCTTCGCGAAATTTACTACAACAACAACCGAAAAACAACGCTCTATCCGCTTTTGGGATTTAACTCTTTATCACCGTCGCTCTCAATAGAAGTAGCCACAAAACCAATCAGTTATTAAAAGACAGAGACTCGCAGGAAAATCAGCTGCCATGGAGAAGCAGATCATCAAACTGTGCTTATTGCTGAACACTTTGGTTGCGTCACTGCAAACTTATCGTGAGTAACATTCCCGGCGCTGTGGACATGACGAAAACTAAGTTTAAATCCAATATAATAAATAATATATAAAAAGAAAGGTGGTTTGTTCATGGAAAATGCGTATGGCAAACAGATACAGCTCATGGTGGCACATAGCTATATGTTGGTTTATATAATGCTCATTTTTTTTGTTTTATTGTGCTCTATTCTATTCTATTTACATATTCGTCTACATCTATTCATTTGAATATATATATATGTATATGTATATATATAATAATTATTATTAATTTTAACATGACACCAAGTTATCAGCCTCAAAATACATATACATTTAAGCAATTGTATACTATATTTAAATGGTTTTGTGACCCTTTATGTTTACTAATGTTTACTGGGAGAACACATAGTGTTTCCCCCTATGTTTTCTTGTATGCACATACTCTTTCAAGAAATCATATTTATTTTTTAAATAGTAAATTATATTCAGTTAAAACATCATTCCATATGAACCCTTGAGCTAGTTCATAAAGATTAATATTAATTTAATGGAAACCAGTCAAGCAACAAATAAGAAAATAGTTTTTTTTAAAGCAGTGTTTCCTTTACGGTTCACTCTGTAAGTGTCATGGCATATCTTACATAATGTGTGTTATCTAACCTCAACCCTATAAGCCTATCCATTCTCCTACAATGGTAGAGCTCCAAGAGGCCACTGTGTACTGGGATGCTGCCCAGAAAAGTGTGATACTGAAGGAGGGGGTGATGGAGAACGAGGGGGGAGCCCACGGTTACTTCAATGACACTCTGCTCCTCTCTGGATGGGGCGTCTTGGAGATCTGCGCAGGTCATGGAGGAATCACACAGGAAGACGAGACTACCTTCTTCCTGGCTGGATACCTGGAAGGTTATCTCACTGCTGGGCAAGTGTCACAAAACCAATTTGTATGAAGTATCGCAAACCGAAACTCTTTGAGGCCACTGACTCACCTGTATGCTATATATGTCCCACCTGAACACCTAATCTGTGTTTTGAATATTGAATCAGAATCAGAAAGTAGCAGATTAGCAAATTAGCTTGGCCAATCTGCGTCATTTGGGGCCTATAATGGGGCCTGTGATACAACATTGTGTTGTAAAATATGTGTATCAGTGTTTATTATACTCCAAATGCAAAGAAAAATAACTGTTGTATATTAGAAATAATCAATTCTGCACAATCTTCACAAAATGTTACACAAACATCCTTTTTATTGTGTATATAAAGCTGAAATATATTCTCTGAACATTGTTTTACATCACTGAGTTGATTAAATTAATTTTGACAGTGTTGGACTGTGTTATAGAAATGGTTTAACTCTCACTGTTCTTATTCTTTTTGTCCGCAGACAGATGTTCAACCATTACTCCAACATGTACCCTCAACTCATTAGGGATGAGAAGGTTTTGAATCCCCTGAAAAGGTTTTTAAGGTACAGTCACCTTCGTGGCTTTCCCTAACATTAAATCTACATATATTGGCAGAAATGGGTCTGATACTGGCTCTATCTTCATATATCTACAGAGGTTCCTCCCTTCAGCTACAGGAAAAAGAAAGATTATTATGTCATTATTGTCAGTTTCCATGGAGAGCAATCATTTTTTATCTGACTAAATAGGTTTCTTGGTTGAAATACTTAATATTCATATTTGCGAGGCTCCCAAATGCACTAATTATTAACAGAAACAGACCAAAGTGCTTCTCGGCTCTCTGAATGATCCGCAGCAAACAGGACCAGTGGGCCAGAGAGCAGGTGAAACTGAAGAGATACAGCGACCCCCTGTGGAAGCATCTGGGACTGATCCTGGCCCAGCTGGACGGACTCCACGCCGGAGCTGCACAGTGGGCCAAAAGCAAACACAGAGAGGTGTGTGTGTGTGTGTGTTGGAGAGATGGTGAAAGAGCTGTCACAGTATCATTCCATTCATCTCTGCCACTTCCTGCCTCTGTCTCCCAGCCTCTGTCAGCGCTCGCCCTCCAGTTTCTGAATGGCGTCGGCGACCTCCTGGACCTCGTCCCAGCTCTGACACCTCGCTCCAACTCCTCCACGGGGGCCGGCGCCTTCAGGATGCCAGGAATGGGCCACTGCACAGCTCTCATCAAGGTTAGGCCAAGCTCATTTGGCCCAAGCTGTGAGGGAGCACTTGGGAAGCCTCAGCATAGACCTAATTCGTTTTTTTGTTGGTCCTTGTGCGTGGGTTTCCCTCTTCTTGTTTGTCCATGAGTGTGAAAGGCCATTAGGAGAGGAATATTTCCTTCCATCTACACCCATTCAGGCAACAAAGTGCAAATGGAAGTAAAGACACCGAGTGATGCTGTGCAGTTAGAAATCCTACATGATTAGGTTTTTAATTCATTAGATTTTTATCCAGGAACTGTAACGTTACTATTATTTATTTTTTATTAAGTTTAATTGACTTGACTCAAGTGGCCGCAATTTTACATTAAATATTTCCCACTATTTGAAAACAGACTGCATCTGCTTATTCTTTACCAAAGTTGTCACATTTACCACTAATGTTTCTGTTGGGGTTGTTGAAACACACAATGGCAAATGAAGGAAATTAAAAGGTTCAATTACAGGGCTTTAGGATTGTTCAAAGGGCCAGTTTGCATTACATGTAAACATGGCAACCTAATTCAAGTCCAGTCTTTCTGCTTTATAATGACAGAAATTGTGGTTAATTACAAACATGACTTAGAATCTATGCAAGCGACTCTAACACGGTGCTTTGAGCTAAAAGCTAATGTTAGCATGGCAGCATGATCACAATGACAATGCTAACATGCTGATGCTTAACATTAAATTTGATCAGCATCTTAGTTTAACATGTTAGCATGCTAACATTTGATAATTAGCACTAAACACAGCTGCAGGTGCAGCCGAGGTCATTCGTTTTACAGACAAATTGACATTTTGACCTAATCAAAAAGTTTAGGGATCACCAAATTCAAATGTAAGAAAATGTTTCTTATAAATAGCATAGCTTGTTTTATTGCAGACAATACAAGACACAATATTCACACGTCCATCTCCACACACCCTCTCTCCTCTCTGTGTGTGGAAGGTGCTGCCAGGCTTTGAGAACCTGCTGTTTGGCCACTCCAGCTGGTATACATATGCAGCCACCATGCGTATCTATAAACACTGGGACTTCAGGTTGTCTGACACGCACACCGCCGCTGGGAAGATGTCGTTCAGCAGCTACCCTGGTACCCACACACACGCAGGCACACACACACGCACACACACACACACTGAATGAAGTACATTATCACACATGTGAGCTGCACAAGGCTGTCTTTACACGTTCTCTTCAGAGATCAGGACAGGACTGACGTGGCATAAGTGAGATTTACAGCTTGTAGATGAAACAGAGTTTTCAGAGTACACAACCTGAATTTAGAGAAGTTTGTCAACCTGCAGCACAGAAAAGCACGGCTTTCTTGTGCGAGCCCTGAGCTGAGGTGAACAGCTTGTCTCTAATCCGCACGGTTTCGTTTTCATCTTGGAAAGTATAAACACTGACATCAAGGACTTAACTCAAATCCTCAATGAACATTCTCTGCTGAAAGCAATTCTTCTGCTAAGAGCACAGCTTAGTCAGCGACAAGGAAACATCCACCCAAAACAGAAAAAAAGTTATTCCATCGCTGTCAAGTCAGAGGAGGCAGAGTGGTCCAGGCCATGAAAATCCTCTTACAGGCTTCATTGCTGTCAGAACACAAGTGGTTTTAAAGCACTATTTATAGAGGCCAAGGATGTCACTTCACTATATTAAAATGAAGAGATGAAATAAAGAGATGTGTGAGCCCTGCAGCCTTCTTAAGCTGCTTTCTCTCTGACAATGGGAAACATTTAGCTCACACAGCAGACCAGGACCAAACAGAACCAAAACAAATGCAATACGAATACTTTATGCAGAACTAAAAGTAGGGGTGGTGGAAATATGCCTCTGCCTATAATCTCACAGCAGTATTGCATGTTCATTATTAGTAGAAGCAGCTACTTCCTCTTCCTCCAGGCTTCCTGATGTCTCTGGATGACTTCTACCTTCTTGATAGCGGCCTGCTGATGACTCAGACCTCCATCGGTGTCTTCAACGTCTCTCTGTTCTCCCAGCTCGGCCCTCACAGCCTGCTGGCCTGGCAGAGAGTCCGTCTGGCCAACAGCCTGGCGCGCAGCGGAAAGGAGTGGGCGCACATCTTCTCCAAATACAACTCAGGTGAAACCCTGTTGATGTGAGTCAAGACTACGGGGTTTTATGGTTTTAATTCTAAACTAAAATAGGCAAAATAAAGCTGTTACACACTTTTCAAATAGGTGAATTAGACAAACAGAATCTGTAGGAGTGCTGTACTAAACCCTCAAATCCTTCCAGATGTAGCAGCGTGTGACATGATGAAGATGGCAAACTCCCTCTGAACAACTCCCCTTTCTTTGCATGAACAAACCTTATGATCATACATTTTGAACAAACTACAACGTCTGCCTGTCTGCACTCTCAAAACCAATGAAACGGCTGACAAACTACAGATGGACCATGACTACTGAGCGCCAGCTGTAATCAGGAGCATATTCAATTAACATTTCCTATCCCATCTTTCCTTTCATCATCAGTGCGTCACTGGTCTGGAGAGGGATGGGTTGCTAAAGTGTATCCATATTGAAACAGATACAGTCAGGATACCAGACTACATCTATCACGAAAATCTTAGAAGTAAATAATACTCAGAGTAGATGCCAAAAACATCACTTTTATACGTTTACTTTAGTAATTCAACACGAGAAAAGTCATTTGAAAGATGGGACAGGACAAAGAAATAAGATAAGATGAAGGAGGAAAACACAGAAAGACATGAATTATTAGTTCGGTGTGGAACTGAAACCCTGGCTCTGTAAGAATTCACTGAACAAGTTTCCGTAGAGATTTAGCAGACCATCCTTCTCATTACACAACACTTGTGCGTGTTAATTGGGCCGCTGCTTTGATCTTTCACGTCATGCTGCTATGGGAGGGCAGGGGAGAACAGGACAGAGTGTTCTTGAGACTGACAGCCCTCTCGTTACCCAGCAGCCTCTGCTCTCATGCTCCAGCCAAACCGCTGTGGTGGCCTGCAGACATTTAACACGAGAGCATTTACCTGTGCCTGTGTTATCGCATTATTTAGACAGGGTTATGTTAGGGATTTATTGTCAGTAACTCCGGAGCCAGAAAGTTTGCCTTGTTTCTTACACTAGCTCCAGATCCCTCAGCCACATGCAAGACTCTGCATGTTATTTTTCCAGCCAGTCATATGCTAGAAGAAATGCATATATGACTTTGTAATATTGATCTTTAATTAGATAAATACAACATACACTAGTGGTGGTTTTGCATGTCTTGGCCCACATCATATATGTTTTATCTTAATGTGAACTTTCCAAAGGTTATAGTACATTTTTAGATTATTTTCCTTCCTGTTCGGCAGCCAAACTAGTGACCTGTCAGTTTCTCACTTTGGTCTAGACTGAAATATCTCAACATCTACTGGATGGAGTACCATTACATTTCATACAGATATTCATGGTCCCAGGAGGTTGAACCCTAATAACTTTGGTGAATGTCTGACTTTTCATCTAGTGCCACCAGCAGATCAAAATGTTTAATTGGTCCAACACTTTGATTTATGAGCAAATTCTGCAGCGCTAATGACAATCCCCTCAGCCTCAGCTGTGTATTGTGTTCAGTGCTTATTAGCAGATGTTAGCACGCTATGGTGCAAAACTGAGGTGGTGATCATGGTTAACATTATAACTGCTTAACGTCACCATGTTAGCATTGTTTTTGTGAGCAAGTTAGCATGCTGATGTAACCTTTTAGCTTAAAGCACAGCTGTACATCAGGTTACAGCACAGCCATACATAACACTAATGTGGCTATAGACTCAGACTAAGACTCAGAAATGGACACTTTGTTTGCTTGATAATCTTCTGCATTTCTTTTCCAACCACACAGCTGCTTTTCAGCAACGTCTCTGCAGTGCTCAGCTGTCAGAGCATCCTTGAAAGTGCCAGCGGGGAGAGTTTTAAAGATGATCCCTGCTTGCAACTGTAGTACCACGCAATTATGGTGTAACCGTGACCAATATGATGGTTTACCTATTTAAAGCAAGCTTACGTCTCCTCAAGTTGATTGCAGTGCAACCACTGTC
Source organism: Nannoperca australis (assembly GCA_036023655.1). Classification (NCBI taxonomy): domain Eukaryota; kingdom Metazoa; phylum Chordata; class Actinopteri; order Centrarchiformes; family Percichthyidae; genus Nannoperca; species Nannoperca australis. The sequence continues at coordinate 29,982 of JAVQJD010033658.1, read as the reverse complement.
TACCCTTGAAAACTAACAGCATGCTTTGGAAAATGGTAAACAGAAATGTAAAATACGTGAATAAAACATGTAGGCCAAGTGATACTTACCTTCAAAACACATTTGGATTCTCTGTGTCTGTGAGGCAGGAGACGGATTATGTCCCCCTCTGTATGTTAGGTACATACAACAGCCAGTACATGGTGGTGGACCTGAGCAGGGTGTCGCTGGGTCACAGTATCAGGAATGGAGCTCTGACTGTGGTGGAGCAGATTCCCGGGAAGGTGATGCACTCTGATCAGACAGAAGCTTTACGCAGAGGTAAGAAACAAACATCTATTTGTTTGTTCCTACGGGTTTCTTTGTTTGATCCAGGATGGCGGTCGTGGGTGGTGGTGTGCACGGACAACATCTACCTGTAGTGTGCTACATTTGGCAGGTTATTGGCCATCCTACAACATACCGTTTCATATTGAAATCTACAACCTGAGCGGGTACGGTGTGATGTGGAAGAGATACGGAGAAGACTTCTCTTACGACCTCTGTCCCCGAGCCAAAATCCTCCGTCGGGACCAGGCCAAGGTGTCTGACCTCAGCTCCCTCAAACACATCATGAGATACAACAGTAGGTGTAACAATAAACTCTTTCATTCCTCCTATTTCACATCATTTCGGGGATGTGACAGACAGCACAAAGGGTATTGTTGCTATTTTCAGACTGTAAGCAGCATGACTAAATGTCAGACCGGCTCTGTTTCAGACTACAAGAGAGACCCCTACTCCAAGGGTCATCCGTGTAAAACCATCTGTTGCCGTAACGACCTGAGACCACGGAGGCCCCATCCAGGAGGTTGCTATGACACTAAGGTCAGAGGACATCAGCACATTAGCGGCAGAAAGAAATGTATGATATGTATTGTATTTCAGTGGAAGAATAAAAATGTTTTATTACAAATTATTATACTGAATTGTTCTATATAAATATTATCACCTTTTGGATAATTTTTTTTTTTGCCGTTTAGTTTAGTCATTTAATCATTTAATCATATTCTTTGTTTTTTAGATTAACAGTCAATAGTTATGCTAGCGGCTTTCTGAAACAGTACTTTAAGCTAAATGCTAAGGTTATCATGCTAACATACTCACAATGACAATGCTAACGTAATGATTTTTAGCAGGTATAATATTTACCATGTTTACCCTCCTAGTGTGGTGTGTTTGCATGCTAACATTTGATCATTAGCACAAAGTACAGCTGAGGCTGATGAGGACGTCATTAGTTTTTCAGGAATGAGGTCATGAAGCGAATTATTGGACAAAGTGAAAGTTTGATCTGATAATAGCGTTAGAAGAAATGTCAGAGATCAACACAGTGATTACGATTCATACCGAGGCAGATGTGAATATCTGTACTGGATTTCAGGTTAATCTACTCAATAGAGACATTTTACTCAAAACCACAAATGTGAACATCATGCTGGTGCAAGAGGGAAAGGTCACAGGACCACCAAAGTCATAATGATTCATCTTCTGGGGACTATGACTTTACAAGATTTCATGGCATTTTAACATTTTTCAATCAAAGATCCCAGAGTTTAGAATAAGTACACTGGGTTACCCTGCCTGAAAAAGCTGCTAACATGCAAATCATTCACTATCATCATAGTCTGGACTCTGGCTTTCAGGTCTAAAGAGGGAAAAAACAGAAGAAAAACACTGAATTTAGTGTCTGGCTTTAAAAAGGTCAAATTTAATTTGACCAGCAGTTGTAAAATGTCATAAATCCCACATTGGTTAAACCCAAACATTGTAAGTTAAGTACATGTTTTGAATCTAAACTCCATTGATGACAACATATGTTTCTTCATGGATGTGCACAATATCCATTTGATATTTGAAACATATTAAATGACCTCACCTTCTTCCTGTTACTCACTTCCTTCCTTTGTGCCCTCCTGTCTCATGGTACAGGTGACGGACTACCAGATGGCTGTCCAGCTGGTCGCAGAGGCAGTAAACGGCCCCACGACGCAGGGGGGCCTGCGTCCGTTCTCCTGGCAATCCTTCAACCTTTCGACTCCTCAGGGTCTCCCGCGCACCTACAACTTTCCCTTCGTCACCATGAGGCCCACACTGCGTCGGCCATGAGCGCACAGAGGCAGGACATCCCATCGGTGCACATGTGAATGTAAAAACATTCTCCGAACTCTCAGACACATTATCACAACGAAAACTGAGTCATTAAAGGCTTAAATACAGACATTAAATACTTGTTTAATCCTGATCGATAGATTTGATGATAGAATCATTGTTATAATGTTATTTTCTGTTATTAAACTATTTACTAATCCATTAGTACATAATCTGAAAATGTATTTTGTTTCTACTGAACACCAGCCATTAGACACAGTGAGATGTTCTTGTTGGAATCACTACTCATTTCCCAACATCCATTTCAGAGTGGCAGCAATAGGATTGAATTAACATGAGGATTTCTTATAAGCAGTGTTTTGGGGGATTTTGGCCGTCAAGAAAACGTGTTCAATTCTATTATATATTTTTAATAAATGTATTTGTTTTTTTTGTTCTACGTTCTGTGCAATGTTTACTCAGGTTTACACAGTGTGGAACGAAACTATCTGACTGACTTTCTGTAAATATTAACGATCATAAAGTACTCATGTTGTAAAATGTGGTGCGTTTTCAGAATTGTTTTACAAAAACTACAAGACCCAGTTCTTTTGGTCTTTGTCAAGTTTGCCAGAGAGATCAAGACCACCTGAACCTTATGCTTTCAAAATAAAACGGTTAAATACACTGTTTTCAAGATAACTGCTAAAAGGCTCAGCCTATTCCCTGGATGTAGAATCAAATGCATCATTTTACTATTTAATGCTTGAAGAATACTTACACAACATATAATTGTATGACACACCAGGTTCTCCTGAGATGACAACTCAGCCTGCATTTAAACCAGTAATAAGCCTAAATTACTGCAAGTAGTATTTTTCTGAAACTACAATACATTTTAAGTTCCATACTCTATGAGGGTTATAAAAATGCTACAGCCTGCTTTAATATGTTATAAAACATACCCTAGATTTTATTACTTCATATAGACGTGCATACATTTTATTTAATGTTAAGAGTTGGCAGCTATCGATCAGATAGAGATTGTTTTTATGTCAATAACAGTAGAAGAGCAACATCATTGCCAGGCAGCGTGACATCCATAACATCACAAATATCATACATTACATTACATTTACATTACATTACATTTAGGCATTTAGCAGACGCTTTTATCCAAAGCGACTTCCAAAAATAAGAGCTTTACATCAAGTGCATAGAACCATGATTGAAAACAACAGGACGTCTCATCAGACGTCTCATCGTTTAGATCTAACGATGTGAAAAATAATTAACGTAGGCTGCACCTACATCTCATTTACGGAGGATGAATAGAAAACGAAACAGGCTCCAATTCAATTGTTTAAAAAAACACTGTAAGAAGCACCCAGCTTAACCCGTGACTGGCAGTATATCTGAAGCTTAAATCAAGTGGAAAACTTTTGCCAGTGGGGTGAGAGAATTCCACTTAACGACAGATTATTGTTTCGAGAATTTGAGCAGTGAAAGGAGACCGATCAGTCCACTGGTACCAAAAACTCGGGTTGAGGAAAAAAAGTCTAGAAAGATCTTGATTTGGACTGAAAACTAATTAAATAAATCTGTCTTTTTTTCTCCACATGGATTGATTAAAAGGGGGGTGTTACTTGCAGTGGGATACGTTTCACTGTTTGTACTCGATATATTCGAAACACGTAGAACGTGGGTTATATTTACACTAATTAAGAGACGTCGACAATAACGTGTCTCTATGTGACTCTTCCAGGTCTGGTTTAAGAACCGGCGGGCGAAGTGTCGCCAGCAGCAGCAGCAGCAGCAGAACGGGGGCCAGAACAAGGTGCGACCGGCCAAGAAGAAAAGTTCCCCCACTAGAGAAGTGAGCTCCGAGAGCGGGGCCAGCGGCCAGTTCACGCCCCCCACCAGCACCACCACGGTCCCCGCCATCTCGACCAGCACCGCCCCGGTGTCCATCTGGAGCCCGGCGTCCATCTCTCCGCTGTCAGACCCCTTGTCTACCTCCTCCTCCTGCATGCAGAGGTCCTATCCGATGACCTACACCCAGGCCTCGAGCTACAGCCAGGGCTACGCCGGCTCGACGTCCTACTTCGGCGGCATGGACTGCGGCTCCTACCTCACTCCCATGCACCACCAGTTGTCAGGCCCTGGCTCAACGCTCAGTCCGATGAGCACAAACGCGGTCACAAGCCATCTGAACCAGTCCCCGGCGTCCCTCTCCACCCAGGGCTACGGGACGTCCGGCCTGGGCTTCAACTCCACGGCGGACTGCTTGGATTATAAGGACCAAGCGGCGTCGTGGAAGCTGAACTTCAATGCCGATTGCTTGGATTATAAGGATCAAACGTCCTCGTGGAAATTCCAGGTCCTGTGAACAAAACAATCTGCTGTCAAAAAAAAAAAAAAGAATAAGTGCACAAACAGTGACGATCACATCAGACACAGCGCTGCCATCCCTCAACAAAACACATCGGACTGGTTTAAATGTCAGCCGGGCTCTCAGGGGGCTCGAGGTTTTGGCATGATGGTCTCTGGTCCTCCTAGAGGAGAGGTTTAATTTATTTTAGCACCGGCAAAGAGATTTCTTTCTCCCCCGTTCATTCACAGGTTGTAGCCTCTCACCCATGTCTGTCAGTGTGTGCCTCTATGCGTCAAAAACACCTGTTGAGGACAACACAGAGAAAAAGTACACCACAGCCACGGAACTAATGTTTATCCAAGAACAGAAACTCGTGTTAATTCTCCCGCTGAAGTGCTCGGGAAGGACAGACCTCCGTTAAGCTTCTTACACAACTTTGCCGACGTGCTGGCAGAGAGACGCGAGGATGGTGTGTGGACATGGATGCACTACTTTATTTAAGAAAAAAAAGTGTTTATAAGGAATCAATATGTAGTTTCTAAGAGACAATCAGTGTGTGTCTTATATAAATGGTACATATGTGTTTTTTTAATCTGTGCTAGCCTTCGAAACTGTGATCTGTTGTATTGTATGCAATTTGTGAGCCCCCCTCGCATCAGACTCTCTGCTGTGATTTTAATAGATTTCTAACTTTTTTCTGAACAACGAAATATGCTAATGGTTAAATGGCCTGTATTGCAAAGAGAGACGAGACTTTCCACGCACATGGTAGTAATAATCAACGGGTTAGACACACTGGAAATGACTCTCGGCTGCTGAGAGCTCCACACTTGCCCCCCCCCCACACCATTGATCTCAACACACGGTGATTGTGGATCCTTTACTGGCTCCAAAGATGGTGTGACCTCACCGCTGAAAAGACATGAATAAAGGTCCTGTGAGCTTACTCTTTCATCAAGAAACGATCTGTGTGTGAGTGCGTGTCTGTACGTGTGCGCGCGTGTGTTGTGGTGGTGGTGGGGTGTGTGTGTGGGGTGTGTGTGTGGGGGGGGATGAACAAAGTGACGGTCAGGTAATGTGTGCAAAGTGATCGTGTTTATTTGAGTCACAGGAATATTCTTAAACACGAAATCTTAAAAATGAATTATAGAAAAATGAATAAAATGGAAGAAAGGGCACATTTACCTTTTACCAACTCAAATTACAGTGAAAATTATTATTTGTTTGATTTTATTTATTTTAGATAGGCCTATAACAAAAAAAAAATCTGACACAATATTTTTGCGGAAAATGAAAGAAAAAAACCTACTGATTTAATGAGAATGGAGTACGGTAGTTTTACAGGTGTGTCATTAACTAATTATTAGCGTCTCATACATCAATGCTTCAATTCTCCAACAAATGAACAATTATCTAAAAGCCTCTATTAGCACAACATGGATTTAAATCACATTGCTGCGATCGACTGTAATGTCATTATTGTTTTTAGAGACACTCAATGCTCATTGTAATACGGGAGGAAATATTCGGTTTAAGGTCTGTTAACGAAGAAAATAGTGTAATAAGGCAAAGGCTGTACTAAAAGATATGGTGTCATAGTTTATCCTCTGCTCAGGTGGCAGAATTTTTTTTTCCTTTCTAAGTTTCCGGCAGTTCAATTCAGATAGTCTCAACAAAGAGAGTGTGCGGTTAGAGAAAGCAGAGTTAAATCCCGGCCTCCAAGAGATGTTAATCCCAATATTTTACCGGCGGGGGTTTCTCTGGGGCGCAGGGGCAGCAGTGGTCCCATTCAAAGCCCACCGCGTGGGTTTACATGGCTGATCCCCAAATGGGTGCTCTAATACGAAGCCTGGTATTTCATCTAACAAGACAAAATGCAAACTCACACTGATGATTTATTAATGTATCTAGAAACGGCACATATTAGCTTTAATTTGTGTGTAGGCCTGTAATGCACCGGAAGGAGAAACGCTGGAAACCCTCTGGGATATAACAAAGTGGAAGATGTTTTTGGGGATTGGCAGTGTAGGTGATCATTTCTGTAAATATGCTGAATTAAAAATTAAAAGTCACCCAGGGGATTAACCTGCAGAAAACCGACACTAAAACCTACAAAGTTACCGCTTTAAGCAACGTTGTGTGCTGTATTTCTGAACCTGAACTCAAGAAAAATCACCATACTATTCCTGTAAAATTATTATATGGGCTATAAAGTGTGTACTTTAAAATACTGCTGCAGGATTATAACTTGTTCACCTCCTGCTGCACAAGGTGAATTGGTTTTATTTGCATAAAGCGCCCTTCTGAAAGAAAATCTCTAATTTCTCTTGACGGTAACTAAGTCGTTCTCCAACTCCAGTGAAGTGCACGGGAGAGGCCGCGGTTTCTTAAAATCCACCCGAGGAGTCAGAAGGTAAAGGCTGCTTTTTAGAGAGTTTGTATTTACCTTTTTTCTTTCTTTCTTTTTTTTTTTTTTTTTGTCGCTCCAATAACTCAAGTCAGTGAGCTCGGACACCACGAGACAATAAAGTCGGAGCGGCTCTGCGATCTGTAATGAGTCGACATGGCTCTGCAGTGGGCTAATTGTTAGAAGTCCAACATTCAATTAGCATCCTTGACATTGCCAATAATCTCTCTTTCATTGGAGTCTCCGCTAAAGGAGCACACTAATTAAAAGCGTTGCTTGAAATAATCGAAGCGTTAAAGAGAAGAGCGACTTTGATTCCACTCCTGCGTGGACAGAAAAATAGGTGTGTGTGTGTGTGTGTGTCTTTGTCTGTGTGTCTATTTTAGGAGGTTGGATTGTAGTTTTGAAAGACTTAATTAAACAATAACCCGTATCCATAACTTATTCAAGGGTGAAGCAGAAATAGCTGTTTATATCCGGGTCCTGCTTGTGCCCGTGTTCTTTTAAGTTTATCACACAGGCCGATTTTAAGCGTTCTAACTTTCCAGAATTACAACATCGCCGCAACGCAACGCCAAGTTTAGCAGCATGCACATACATCGTCCCGGCGAGAAACAATGCAACAATTCAACTTGGAAACAATAGACAGAAGCCTGAATATTCATGAGGTGCGTCTCCTCTGAGTGTCAACAACTCCTGCAGCCAGACTGCTGCAGCAGAAGAGGGGGGGGGGGTCACTTTCAAAAGTCAGCTGTGGAAAAACTATTTCTAACGACTGGGAGAGACGCGGTGGCTGCAACGAGGAAGAAGCGCGAGAAAAGTTTGGAAAACAAGAGCGGGATCTGCCTCATTTCAACTCCACCGAAATACTCGTATCATCTTTATCTGAACAAATGCGCCAGGTCGACAGACTCTCTTATTAAACTGTCGTTAATGATTCCCACACCTCCAAGAAAAAGACACGTCATACAAACTCTTCCCTCAGAATATTGGACGTGGGTTAAATATGATTTCAAAATAAAAGTCGAGCTTACTGTAAAGTGCCAGTGAAACACTATGGTTAAGTAAGAGGGGCCCTTGTGGTTTAAACAGAGTCACCGTCCCTGTCACTTTGAATTCCTCGTCTGAACAATGCACAAACGTGGCCCTAATCAATTCTCACTGATACATCCAATATCAAATGACACACAATGGCTTCGGCCCGCTTGTTATTGTAACCTCGGAGCCTCGCGTCTTCAAAGTGCACAAGTCATTAGACATCCGGCCTCCACAATGCTTCATACGTACAACGAGTTTTAATCAAGAGCAGAGCAGTGCTGAGGAGCATATGGGACCAACAGACGCTGCATTAATCCCTCTTGGTTTTTGTCTAACAGCGGGCTGCGCAGGGGCCCTTGTCCCCCGGTCCAGTCGCCGTCCGGTCGGTCACAAACACGATGCATCCTCCGCAAACATCGCCTGTAGGGGTAACGGGGGGGTTGTTCACAGAATATGTGGTTCGATCATCAGTTACGAACATTATATGTTGAAGATGTCTTGTTTAGAAAATATCACAAAGAAATGCAACGGCCTGGTATGGTGATCATAAGAGCCCTCAAGGTTTTCTCTGCAAACGTCTGCAGGTGTTTCCAAGTCAAACTACAATCTAGTTTTGTTGTGGAACTTTTAATGAATATAAAGCGGAAGTTCTGGTGATGAAAAGGCAAAGAAAGATATTAATGAGAAAAAGAAAGAAAGGGAGAAATTATAAAAACTGCCCAGGAATGTGGGGCAGTTTGTCAAAAGTGTAAAAAAAAATTAATCTCTAAATTAAAAAATCATCACATTGCTTTTAGATTTCACAACTTGTTTGATGGCCTGCTTGATATATACAGTATATGTGTGTGTATTTGCTAGACATTGTAATGAAAATAAAAATAAAAGCATTAACATAATGATGTGGGAAAATGTGCCAACAACTAATAAAAAAAAAAAAGCCAACAAAAATAAATCATATTTTTTTAAGCTAATCCAGCAGTATCCCCTTGAAAGTGCTTATCCAGGCTTAGTCAACATTTTCTGAAATTATTTAAGTTTGTGACATCATCAATGAATTTGATAATCTTGTCAAAGATTAAATTAAAAGGGTTTTGTATAGCCTACATAATAACAGATTTAGATGTTTTATAAAATGAAGTCTAAAGAGATTTGAAGTAAGCGCAGTAAAAAGCATGTTATTTTAATTTCTCAGACTGCTCACACAAATCCATGGATTTACAGAGATCCAAAACTGATAATGATACTAGCAGCTTGACTAGCTGGAGGTCTGATGAAGCAAAGGGCCACACATTTCCTTCTACACAAGGAAGCACCGCAGAACCTGTAAAATAACCAGAAAAGTACCAAAATACTTCACGGTATCCTTCACAACCTGCAGTGATTTATAACCTACTGCAGAAAAACACTCTGCTCTTCACACTGTTGCAACTGTAGGGTCTTTATTTTGTTCCCACATAAGTGCTCCTGTAAAAAATAAAAAATAAACTGTATCACCAAATATGCCTACACATTTGGCTTATGATGTTCATAAGCCCCACAGGACACAGAGGGCTTATCAGTTCATTAGCCACTTGATGGCCTATTTCAAGTTATAGTAGGTGGGAGGAGGGCAATGGATGAGGATACAGCCATCCATTACTGAGGCATATTTTGTTAAGCTATTCAGGGGCGCAGAAAAAAATAAGAAGATTATCAGATCTCAGCATATGTTAAAAAACATTATTACTATGCTTATGGGTCGAGTTAGTTAGTTAAAGCTCACCTAGTTAAAGAGGGTCCATTTAAAAAGGACATTTATTTTTTATTTTGACAGTTCAGGAGAATTAATTTCATATGAATCAACTTGCTTTTTGCAAATATTTAAAACACAAATAACAGATATAGTTAATAAATGTATGTTTGGTGACCACGTTGTTGTCGGGGAGAGTTAGGACATATGGAAACGTTGAACTTCAGCGGTAATGTATTTTAAGCTTGCAGGTCTTTCAACCTCCTTGGATTAAAAATTCCCCCGACCATTAATAAAAATGTCCTTACGAGACAAATGGAAATATTTTCATAGTGGATTATGCATCGTCCTAATGGCAATGTCCCCACACACAGCGGGATGGTAAAGAGTAAAGGGCTAAAATATTACAAGTATAATCGCCCCTAACTGATGACTAATGGTCATTAATAATGCTGAAGTCCTAGAGCTCAAACAGACAATTTGGCCACTCAAGATTATATACAGCCACATGAAGCTTCAAAGCAAAGGACAGTTCTCGTTGTTGTTATGTTCGTTTCTATCATACAGCACATGTGGAATAAAGCCACAGATTGAAAAAACATGTCTGCCCTATGCAATCAGTGGTCAAAAGCGTCGTAATTCCCTGCATCGATAATAAACGTGTTATTTCTGTAGTGGAAATATGTAGAGAAATAAATTATATTCCTGCTCCTAAAAAAGCATTTTACAGCTCAAAATGTGCTTCCATATTGACAAAAAGTTTATTCAATCTTTGAAATTTCCGGCTGCATCTCATGGCCTTTCTCAGTGGATGCAGTTACTCAGTTGTCACAAAAGGTGTCAAGTCAGTTGCTCCTGCTATTCCCCCCAAATTCAGTTGAAGGAAGGCCACAAGATGTGGCTGAAAGCTCCGGAAACAATAAGTACCTCAGACCTGATGTTGTGATTCTTTTAACATATTCCTGCATGGTTGAGCCCATAAAACGTACATCAGGACGTGTGGTCTGAGCTGAAGGAGAACTGATGGACATAACCCACGGTAATCCCGCAGAGTCAGAGCAAAGTGAGGATTTTGGGCATCAAATGTGAGTCAGAGACAATACAGCATATAACAAACTTCAGTAGTGGTATTTAACAACATTTACATAGCACGGTTTTTGATATTCTCTTCTGGCTTCATACTTACTTTCAACTGAAATTTGGGAAAATAGCAGGAACAACTGACATTTGACACTGCATGTAAGCCATGATCAAACTCCATAGTTAATGGCCCCAAACACACCTTTTGATCACAAATAGCTTACAAATTTAATGACTTCATGGTGAACGGAGCCAATTTCTCTCCATTCCGCCAGTATTCTCACCAAAGGCTACACGGTATATCAAAAACAGCTGCCTCAAAAGAAAAAAGTAACAATGTAATTTACAAATTTCACATGAATCCCTGGCCGCATGAATTCAGCAATGTTGATGAATACATTCATAAAAGGTGAGCTTTCTCTATGTGTAATTCAGTTCCCAGCAATATAATACAACAATAATGTCAAATTCCCAAAACATGTTTCGACTGTGTAAGTACATGTGGTTCCCCTGTTTCTACCAAGCCACTTAATACTGTAGTTACCTGTGAAAGGCCCACTTCTCTCCTCCTCACCGGGTCGCTGAGCCCACGAGACTCCTCATTATAACAATTAACACAGGTGCATGTGATGAGGCCTCACTGATAATTCACACCTTTCTAACAAACACTATCTGTTAATCTCCTGCAAACACTATTCTCTTGTGAGACAGTAGGCCTATACGAGGAACCAAAAATTAATTAGCCAACAGATTAGAGCTTGGAGACCCCCGCCGTCACCGCCACCACCTAAATGGACTGCAGATAGTTAGACTACAGAAAGGGGGGAAAGGCAAATCAGCACAAAGGCAGAATCTCCTTTTTGCTTATTTCAATATTTCATTGAGTGTTATACATCAATGAACTGTTTCAGGGTGTCATCGCGCAGAAGCTAAGCCTTTTGAATTCGTGGCCCGCAAGTGTCTGACGTGCCTCGAATACATGAAAGCAGGCGTCTCTCTATATCACACAAGTTCAAAACCTACTTCAACTTCTAGAAACACAGTTATGACGAGCCACAATATCTGCTGTGAAAAAGGTCTGTTGCCACTTTCAGCTCACTTCATGTTTAACCATTAGAGCTCAGAGGATCTTGATTATTGATTATTTATTTTACACAGTGGGCACTGCAAGCTCCTGCATGGTCAGACGCAGCAGACCTTTTTCACAGCAGACATTTTGGCTCGTCATAGCAGGAAAAAACACAGGTGTAACCGATATAATTAAAAACAACTGCATTTCATCAGGTGAGCTCGTTCCAGGGTCCTGGCCCACTGATCTATATGCTTCTGCTACACATTCATCGTTTCATTCATATCTACTCACAAATGCACAAGAACATCCAATTGCCCCAAAGATGATCCACTGATGTAGTTTGTCTCCCTGGAAGATTTTTTGCTTATATGTACACATTAAAGAGATACAGTACAGGTAGAAAGGGCACAAAACTTAATGTGGTCCAATTTGAAAGCATCACACTTACTGTGAGTTTTAGACTTAAAAACAGAGCACGGACACAAACACAGCAACAATTGCCTGTTGAAAGAGATGATGCTCCAAGGTCTGAGAGCCAATATGGCCATTAGGCAGAGAAAACAAGTGCTTCCCATAATGCAGCCCAAACATTTAATATGGCTTAAGGGTTAAGAATCTCCACTAAGTGAAATCTTCCAAGGGTAGTCAAGTCTTTCTCTTTCTTCTTATACAGCTAATTTGACAGTTTCAAAACCCCTCTATCCATCAATTTTACCTCTCTTAATCCCCCCCTCTCCCCCCTGCACCTGTTAGTCTGGGTTTGCATGCGTGCCTCCCTGTCTCCTGAGAGCATATGGAGCAGAGGCTGACCCAGGGAGTCGTTGAGTGTGGGGGGACAGATGCAGCCTCTCCCCCCCCCCCCCACCCCCTCCTCGTCGTCATCTCCCCTCTTCGTCCACCCGCCACGACCAGCCCTTCCCTCCTATCCACCTGTTTAGGTCGCAGACCAGGGGGATGAGTGGCTGTGCGCGTGCCACACCAGCGGCTTGGCCACTGCTTTATTATCCCACCCAAGACAAAAGGGTATTTAGGGAGGCCGGCTGCCTGCCCAAGGGGAACACAATGCCATGAGGCTGGCAGGCCTGTGGACTCCGTGCCGCCGATCACGTGCCCGCTTTATGTGACTGAGCGTCAGGGGGCATCTGTTGTGTGTGTGTGTGTGTGTGTGTGTGCGCGTGTGTCTAACCTGAGGTATTATGCCAGACGAGGGGGCAGGAGACAAAGAATATGGCGTGTGTGTGTGTGTGTGAGTGAGAGAGAAAGAGACGAAGGGGGGGTACTTAAAAACAATTGCGTCTATTATAATTAAATGAGGTCTACACTTGAATACATTGTGGTCTAACTAATAACAGGTCAACTTCTGCTGCTAATGAAATTCATATTGGCATACTTACAAACATGGGTTCATAATGTGTGTTTTTAACTGATTTTAACACAACAAAAATGCTACTCAGTATTCAAAATATCTTGGCTGACCCTAAGGTGAACAATGGTGGACTTGAGAGTAATTGTAATGCGTCACAATATAAATAAAAGCCCTAATGATCAGTATTCACAACATTCCACACAATCTGTAGTTGAATATTAATAATATAAAAACTTTTTTTTATAGGAGATCTCTGTAATGGAGTTCCAAGACATACCAACATCATCTTCCACTATTTCACCATATACTAAAGTCATTAAATGTACTACTATATAATTAACGTGTTCTGACAGTTTGGCTACAATTTGTTTCGTTCAGCTACAGTTGTTGCTCATTCATATCGTTTCAAAGATCAATAAAATAGACCCATCAGTTCCCCAGTGACTGTGCTGTTGTGTGGTTTATGAACTCCAACGGAGAGCGACGTTTTAATCAGTCCTATTTGACCTCTTTGGATCTCAGTTAGATGCCTGATTTTCACTTGAAATCTTTCATATAAAACTGTTTATCACATTTGTTCCTGGCACATATCATCTGCAATCAGTTGAGGCAGAATTGTCTTAAAAGCTGCATTATATAACTGTTATGAGCGTTTAAGTTCTTTTATAACGTGGTGTTCTTGTTATTTTGTCCACTCCCCGTATGGCTGCTCTGGAAACTCATTTATTCATGCGCGTGTTTTTGTTGAGTCTAGACAATGTTACATCATTCTGGCATGTGTGTTTGTATGTTATTGTGTCCATTGTGGCTCACTACATCGTGTCATGCTCTCTCGTCAGGCACGGTTACACATGGCTTGTGGCGCCCTGACCTACAACTCCCCCTCTTGTTTGTCAGCGGTTGTTTGGCCTACTTTCATAAAGACAAACACAGCCATTTGTTTTGTTTTGCATTTCCATGAAAATTGAATAAACAAATGGCAGGGAGGGGGACAGTTGGAGCAGTTTTTTTTTAACGGGGTGGGGAATACATTACTCAGTGGAGCAACTTGTGAACACTTCCAATAAATAATCATTCCTGGAAAATTATAAAAACACAATCAATGTGTTCTTATATGATCTGTGTGCAATGCCCTGCCTGCCAAACATTTGCTGTTAAGAATGAAAATCTGGTTAACATTAAATCAAATTAAAATCAAACTAATTAAAGAAGTCTCTCTAAACACCCAACATGTTTTCATGCAATCAACAGGAAAAATATTCAATAAACTTTATTTTTCATTTCAGTGGGTTTTTCTGGACCTTCTGGACACCAACTGAACTGTGGGCCACGAGACCAGCAGACCCTCAAACTGATTCAGCCCCTCCCTCCCCTCTTCTCTCACTCCACGGACTGTAAGGATGCTACAGTTCATTAACGATTATGCTCCATGGCTCTTAAAGAGTCCTTAATTAGTGGCACACTGACACTGGCCAGCCATGCACCAGGAGGGGCATGCTGGGAAGATGGGGAGGCACACTGGGGGAGGGGAGTTTATAAGCCCACTGTTGGCTTCACTGTTATATATCTTGTTTAAAAAAAAATCTAAAACAACATCTAACCTATTCGGAATAATCAGACCACCAATTGGATTCCTAAAGAAAATCAATTGTTTTGACATGAGGAACTTGATCAAACAAAATTGATTAGGTCTTGGAAAGGGTGTGACATGGATAGCACTCCAAGGCTAGGCAATGGACTGTAGCAAACACGTGTGATTGAAAAGCTTTAAATGGGTGTCAAACAAGCGGGGACATAATGTTTGACTTAAATTATCAGCAGTCCCACAGGAGGCTTCTGGGACCGCTCCCCGGAGCCGGGCGTGTGTGTGGAATACAAACAGGGGATTCACCAGTGACCAGTGGGTCAGCGCTGGAAGAGGGACGGGTGCTGGTTGCTCCTGTGGGACTTGGCGACATTCCTACAGCAGCTGTTTTAATTTGCTGGACATGACACCCCCCACCCCCCTTGCAGGCGCTAACGGGACAGACGACACTTCTAATACACAGCCACAGTCACTTTGAGAGTGTGTGTGTGTGTGTGTGTGTGTGTGTGTGACTGTGTGTGTTTGCGAGGCAGGTGGGGGGTGGGCTGTTGTAGGGTCCCAGATGGGTTAATGGGGAGTTTAGCATCAGGATTACAATGCAACAGTGTGGCTTCGGCTTCAGTAGTTATTACCCCAAGCTCACCCTGCCCCCCCCCCCCCCCCCCCTTTCTACTGCTCACCAACACCACCGCTGGGCCAACAAGACAGGGCGAGGTTAGATGTTCAAGTAAATAAAATAATTCTGGCCAAAACTATCACAAAAAATATCACAAAATACAATATTCTAATTGCACAGATAAATATAAAAAAACTGATAAATTTAAAGCAAAAACTATTGATTTAACCAAAAACAGAAAATACGGTTACGCCACAAAACCAAAAAGGTATCATATGATTTTTTAAGTAAAAAGCAAAAACCCTCAATTTTAGCTATAATTATCAGTCGCTGAGGCTATGCAAGTGATAAAAACCAAGATGTGCTCCCTCTCATGGCCATGGCTAGTTATTACAATGTATAGTTATAATAATGTTTCTACACTAGGTGCGTTTAGGCCCAAAGACTTTCAAAGACTCAATTTTTCCCCCTTCTCCATCCCCTCCCCCCACCAGGAAGACTCCATCAGGGTGCTAGACTAATCTGTTTGTCAAAACGTGTCTTGCCCCTGCACCCTACAGCCCAGCCCCTCCCTCCATCCCCAGCTGCTGGCCATCACAGGTCCAGCTCCAGCACCGCCAGCCAGCCCGGGGAGATTGAAATGTTAAGGGCAGGGACGACAGCTCCACTAATTAAATTCCCCAGGTTAATCCCTGCCGATCCCCTCATCGCACTCTCGCACCAGGCCCTGCAAGGAGACAGGGGGCAGGGACCGTGGGGGAAACAACAAACAAACACTCAACATTAACAATAGACACGAGAAAAAAAAGGCTACATGTGGAAATGAAAAGACTGAAACACTGCACGGGGTGGGGGGTGGTTTAAACAAGCAAATATGTGGACAAATAAAGTATCTGTGTGAAGCACCGTCAAACAAACGTGTGCACATATAATGAAGCCCAAAAAAAAAAATAGTAATGGGGCATCATGATGATAATTCATTTTCATCCTTTGCCTTCCATATGGGTGTGAACATTTTAAATAAATGGAAACTAAAACAATGTTTCTGCTCTATTTCTTAAATATAAGAAACTTATAGACTTATTAAAGCTAACCAAAAACTGCTGACAACCTGTGTGACTGTGCCCTCACATTCCCAGCCTCTGGCCTGTCATCACCTCAGCATGTACAGTGGCCTCACGTCTGACCCTGTGCCACTGTACTACAGAGGACAGCTGACATGCTGACCAATGACTAGCGAACTATGTGACCTTGGCAGCATCAGAAGAGGCGATACATTCCACCTCCTCACCTTATCACAAGTGCAGGGTGCAAATATTATTTTCAAACTGGTCAGAGAATAACATCTTTATTTTATTATGGGCTTTTATTCTGAAAGAGCCAACAAATGGGCTATAGAACCATCATCCTGAGTAAAAAATATTACCCTGAAGAGGTAAAA
This sequence comes from Nannoperca australis, assembly GCA_036023655.1. NCBI lineage: Eukaryota > Metazoa > Chordata > Actinopteri > Centrarchiformes > Percichthyidae > Nannoperca > Nannoperca australis. The sequence goes on along the minus strand of JAVQJD010033658.1, from coordinate 13,165 downwards.
AAAAACTAAAAACATAACTTATAACACTTCACACCACTTTTTGAGTACAAAACATCAGCAAACGTGGTCAGCAGACTAACCTTATCTGCCGTTTATATGTCAGCATGTTGTGTTAAAACACCTAAATATACACATGCTCTCACTAGACTTAAAACAAATTACATCTATATGCTTGCAAAGTTTTAACAACTGAGTTCTAATATTCACAGCCGATGTATCATCTAAAAAGTAAAAAAAAAAAAAGAAATGAAAAGAGCAGGTGCTTTTGTACACAGTGGGTGTGGTGTTGGGGAAGACGTAGCTGTATTACACAGTGTGGGCGTGCTGCGTCACAGACACCACGCGCCTGCGTTGTGGCTTCGCTCAGAGGTGTAATGCCTGATTAGGGGATTACAGGAAAGTGCTTCTTTGCAGTTCTGTGAGAAACAATTATTAACATGTTGGTGTCTCTAATCCTGGATAAACACAGCTTTTCAAGAACAACAGCAAGTCTTTCTTCCCCCCTGTTTTTTTTTAAAATCCGTGTTTAAACCCCGTAGTCACTTGAACTCCAAAGCCTAACTAATACCAGCGGAGGAGACAGGCCAGTCGCGTGGAACACTGTCATTACAGAGGTTGTGCTCTTGGTGGAAGACATAGCTGGCCAGCAGGCCTTCACATCAGAGGGGAAATCCAAATTTAGCTTGGGGAGAGAAAAGCATTGTGCTGAGCACTGCTTGTTGAAAGGGCATTAGACTGAAACATGTTCACAGCCTGTAATCTTTTATTTGTTTGTACACTTTACTCATGTAATCTGCTTTCTACTAATACAGAGACGATTTTCTAAGTCATGCCAGGGAACCGGTGGATAACAGATCCAGGTGGGGTAGTATCACAAAGACTTATGCCAGGTTAATGCTGCATACTACTGCTGTAACAACTGGAACATGTACACGTTTCTGTCAAATAGGTCTGCTAGCAAGAGTGTAGAACTATTATGTATACTATATACTAAGTGTGGAAATGTTGATGGTTAGTTTAAGCCATTTTTTACCCAACACAGCCATCAGGGCTTTTAGACCTGTTGTATACAGTAACAGGTTGCCATAGTGACTACCAGACCTCCTTGCAACCATAAAAACACAGTTTATGCCCCAGGAATAGAAAATGAAGCGTCATTGAACAAGATGAGTGTCTTGCACAGATCGTAAATGGGTGCATACACAAACAATGAAATAAATACACAAGTCTGGTGATTCCTAAACAAGTGGAGACAGTTTAGTGCCAGTCGTGTGTGATAAAAGTCAAGCAGGGAGCAATCAACACACTGCTGATTCCTGAGCCACCAATCCACCCAAACATACACACACACATTATCATTTCAGTGTTGCCTGTGGCTCTGAAATACAGCACATCAAAACAACCTGTAAGTTTCATTTCCGATGAAACCTGCTGACTGGCCATACTGTCCACTGACACTTTGAAGAGTACCTCATCTCAGTCGTCTCTCCTGCCGCCATTCTATGTGGTCCTGAGAACAGATGATTGATGATACACTCACCAACATTGCTGCTATAAACAAAACTCTCATTTACATATCCAATCCATATCAATATTATGTTATGGAATAGGATTATTTAATTGAAGGGGGAAGGGATATTATTTAAATACAACTATTAAGGGATTCTCACAAATACAGAATGCTGGGTAGACTTCATATAGAATTTATAATGATCATGTCAGTGCATTTTTACTGACCTCTGAGACCATTAAGAAGAGTACCAGTGAGCATCGCCTAGTTTCCACAGAAGAAGGGGGCAGGGCGAGTGTGGTCCTAAAGGTGCTGGTGTGCGATGCTGAGGATATGTTGTGCCCATCTGGCAGGGCAGGGTTTAGCCCTAATCCCAGAGCCCCTCGGCAGGGGAGCCCCAGGCTGTTGATCACTGTCCCCCTGCTGGCTCCTCCACACTCCTGACCTCCTCGGCACCCAAAGACACAGACTACTGCCACAATAAAACAAGACTACACACAACAGCAGCACATAAACTGCATGGCGCTATGGAAGATTAGTTTATGAGCCCTTCATATTCCATAAACCTTCTCTCACCTTTTAGGCATACATCAATATTGGGTGAAGGGTTTTGATGACCAGACATACAGGCTTAGGTAGCTGCTCCACTACACAAACAGACACTATGTTCGAAAGAAAGGAAACACGACCGCCGACCAACAGAAAAACACAGAAAAACATATCCACACACATGCAGAGGGCACAGACTTGTTTTTGTGTGGCAATGTAGAATAACACATTTATCACACATACAAGTAGAGACCGAGTAAATATACACACACATAATTACAAAAACACAGATAGGCAAACACACAAAGACACCCAGAAGCAGTCACCCAGCCATACACACTACACACCTAACCACTGATAATCCCCCAGACACAGGAGCACACACTCTCTCTCACACACACACACACACACACACACTGCATCATTATGTTTATCACTGTGAACCAGCCCACCGACACCCATCACTCTAATTCCATTTGTCTGTTTAGATTCGTTTTGCTTTAATCCTCCCTTGTTTGTGCACATCTGCAAGCACTGCAATAGTACAGACACAGCGAGACCGGGAACGAGAGAGACAGACAGAAAGAGACAGAGAGTGAAAGAGAGTGAGAGAGAGGGAGCTCACAGGGAGCACTCTCCCTCCTGACATCCTGGTCCCTGTAGCTCCAGCAGAAGGGGCAGACAGGCGTATCTCCTTGCCCAGGGAGAAGCTTCCTGTCCCAGCCACGAAACTGCCGCCAGGCCCGCAGGCCCCTGTAATCAGTGCAAACAGTCAAACATCCAGTCACACAGGCTCTTACACCAACACAACATTACAGGCTTTTTACACAGTATTACACCACATCTTATTATCCCATTCAAGTCCCTCTATTAGCTCAATTGGATGGTGGGATTTTCATTTGTAAATTGGGGGATTTTAGATTAGCTTGTCTGTCAGCGATGAAATGCCCCCTGAGACTGTGAATTATGTGACCAATCACATATGAATCAATGCTTACGCATGCTGTACTGCATGAATGGATGGTGTCAGCAAGAGGAAATGAAACAACTTTAACCTAGATTATGTACTGTATGTATACTACATCACAGTTGTGATCACTGTAAGCATCGCAGCTGTATGACTGCATGGTCAGATTATATCCACTATAGTCTAACTCTTAAAGACTAAATACAGGCTTGAATCAGCCGTAATCTATCAACAATATGTGAATGACACAATTTTTGTATAGCTGACAATAAGCAGTGTTAGCTTTTATATGGCAAATAATATTCAGATCTAATGGAGAATTATTAGAGATAAATATTTGCTGCTATTCACACCTAGCAGCAACATTATGCAGAACTGAAGCCGGTTGGTTGAAAGGAGGCGAATGAATTACCCCTCTTCCTCCCCAGGCCTTCCATTCAGACACGGAGTGAGAGAGAGAGGGAGGAGAGAGAGGAAAAAAGGCACCCCGAGCTAGACGAGAGACCCGGCAAATTATGAAAATGCCTCTCTGTGTCCTAAATGGAGGCCGAGCTCTTTAATGTGGCACAAAATTAGAACCTGGGGGAGGAAGTGTGGCCCGCTTGATTGGCGAAACCCCTCCTGGTCCACTACCCCCCTCCCCACAGAGAGATATTATCCTGTGGCTGGTGGCAACTCTCTTGTATTGGGGAAACTGAAGGACCCCTGAGAGAGCCCAGGGGCGTCCATAAAGGTGCCTAATTTGTCAGTTTACTCCTCAATTATTTAAATAGATCTAAGACGGGAGCGGAGAATGGGACTTTTTCTGCCTCTTCGCAGTCAAAGCAGAGAGAGACCTTTCTCCACGGTAGCCATTTTCAATTGCGCTCTGCACTGCTGTCTTTGATATACAGAAGTGCAGTAGTGGAGAGGGGCTGTATCAAATAAACAAATGTGTGTACACAAGATAACAACGAGAACTTGGGGATAATATTGCTCTGAAGAACTCAAAGTTATTTCACAATTACAAATTTACAGATAAAATAAACTTTACGAACGTGTACACCCAAATTACACAGACACACGTTAACATTGTGTGTGTCATACAAGGGCGGGCAAACAAACACACACACACACACACACGTTGATCAGTGAGGATTTAGGAGGGGCTTGAGTATGAAGCGAGGACTCTTTGTTAATCATCCCTCTGCTTCTTCATCCATCCACATTATCAGGTTATAACCCCACCCCTCACTATCCTATCAGCACCCCATACCCAGCAGGAGTACCAGCTCACGCAGCCTGGCAATGCCAGCTCTCAGCAAGAGAGACCACTGGAGGTATGCAAGGCCTGGGGCCAGAGATTACCAAGCAGTTGAAGATTGATCCTGGAAATGGAGATGTCGCATTCCCCAGCCCTCTGACCTCTAATCCCTCACATATCTGCCTCTATTGTTTGGTTTGTTTTACTAGAGGGGTGAGGTTGTGCGGGCTGAGGAGGATGAGGACGTGAAGGTGGAGGGGGTCCAGACAGGGTCCTAAGGTGACCTTATCTCTCACATGCTTCTGGCGGATGCAGGTAAAGGACCCTCTCTATGTCTGAATGCTTTGCCGCAGACCCCTGTTGAGATGAACTCTCATCTGTGCAACAATCACTTTCAATAAGCTCTATATCAGCTGCGATTCCAGCATCGGGTCCAGTGGCAGTACAATAGTCTGGGTGCACCGATACAAAGACGTGAGCACCAAGACAATGGAAGTCCTTTTAATTCAGGAAAGACACTTACAAACAGCAAAAAGACTTTGTCCATTTTGACACAATAGGCGAAAGCAACTCAAATACAGACAGAAACACAATGCAGAGCAGTACAAACATCTGGACAAATAAACTCAGTAAACCTGCAAACACACTGTACCTGACATACAAACAGTGGCTACCACACACTGAGAAACACACACGTCAAGAGGGGCCGCAAACAAAAACCTGAGAAGTCAATCATGACTTCATGTCAACACAGACTGACGTTAATGGGCCTAATTCTACTCAATACACATCAATGAGCACATAGAAAAATATTTGATTTAGCTGAAATAACAATAGATTTAAATATGTAAGAGATTTCTCAAAGTTAAGGTTCCATTGTATTCAAAATCTAGTTATCTTTAAAATTCCAGTCAACCGAGAAGAATTGCCATTTTGTATAAACCTGCAACTTAGAACACTAGAATAACAACAATCCCAAGTTATAAATATGTGTGGAGTTTGGTAGCAGGCATTGGCAACATTCACAAAGATGGGTGGCACCTCGTAAACATCCTTGAAACAGGTTTCTCATGCTTAGGGAAGGGATCTGCAGGCAAAGTTTTGCAGAGTGTGAGATTCTGCTAAATCTGCGGCCAGCAGAGTATATCATGCCTCTCACACCCTCTATTCTCTTCCCAAACACTAACCAACACACACCCCTGCCCTCCGCCTTCCTCCACTCCAAGCTTCCATCCAGCCAGAGAGAGGAGAGGAGAGGAGAGGAGATAGGCCCAGTTGCTAAAGCTGTCTTTTCAGCCCCTGCTCTCGCTCGGTCTATCTGAGATACACAGCAAGCGGAGGTGTCGCTTTTCCGCTGGCATTTCGGACAGTATCTACTTATAGACGGGAGAAAAAGAGAAAAGAAAAACAGAAGGGGTATTATCAGGGAGGGATGAGAGCAGCAAAGGCATTTTGTCTTTTTATTCCCCTCCTAAGCCCTGGGCTTTGCTCCCAATCCGATTGGTCGATACGGCCAGGGATGTAAATGAAATGCAAAGAGGAATAAGGCTGGCTTCCCATCTCCAGTGTGTGCCCCCCTAAGTCTTCCGCCCCTCTTTCTCTGTCTCACTCTGTCTTGCTCTCTGGGCTGTTTATGGTGTTGTGTTTCTGTCTCCCCATTCACAGACTTGCTGCTCTCCCTGTTTCCGTCTCACCCTCTTCGATCTGCCTAGCAGCCCCCCCCCCCTCCTCCTCTCTCGCTGCATCCCTCCCCTCTCCCTGGCTGGGCTCACAGCTCTTATCTCCTCAGACGCCCCACATTCCAGCGTTGCTGTGGCTCCCTGCCTGCATCCCTGGTCACGGCGATTCCATGGGTTCCCACAATCCTCGGCAGCTTGCTGATTTAGGGTGGGCAACTGACTCTCAGAGACAGGGGAGCGGAGAGGAACAGAGGGGTTAGGGAAAGACGGGGTGAGAGGAGATGATAGGGTGGGAGACAAGAGAGGGATGACAAAGGGGAAGACAGGAAGAAAAGTAAAGTAAAAATAACAAGAGTTCATGAAACAATAGATGGCAAATGATGGTCATGTAAACACGGAAACGATTAGGAATATGTAAGTAGGGTTAAAAATGGTTGAACGAATACGATCAATATTAGACTAACGTGGGAAAAATGGTCCAAAATTTATTAAAATAAACAGAATCTTTATTGAAATATTTTAATCTGTAAAAAGCAGAGTCACAGTTTTCCCATTTTTATGAGAAAACCAAACCATCTGTGCTACAGCAGGTCGAATCTCATCATCCAGCCAGCTGACAGCCGCTAACCAGGCCTGCGAACAGAGAGGGCAGATTACATTCTGAGAAAACTACACATGCACTCACTGTCCTTTGCTTTCTAGTGGTATCTCAAACGGCAGGCTCCTTCAGCAGTTTGTTATAAAGCTCACGGCAACACACTGGTTTGACCTCTGCGTGACGAATTTCATGGCAGAAAGTTCATTAAGATCGGCACCAGCATTCACAAAAACAATGTGTTTGCTGAGGTTTTGGACGCTGAGAACATGTCAAAGACAAGTGACTCTGGTCTACGCACGGTGTTTGCATGCTACGTCGTCTACCCAGCAACTCTCACAGAGCTAAACGTCCATTTTCCCTGGGTGTTGGGAGGCTGGAGCTCTTGTGTGTCTACATGCGTCTCTGGAGTTTGCATGACTTGCTTCTCTCTCTATCCCGATCTGTGCCAATCTGTTTATTGACTATGTTTATATGCGGTTCCGGCAGGGAAAAGGCTTGGGTGGAGATTTAACCATGTTCTCACACACACACGTCAACATGCAAACACAAATCAACACACTCACAGAGAAACGCACCTCTAAAAGGGTCCCTGGCATTGTGACATTTCACATTTCATTTAAATCCATGAGGGATTACAGCCCTCCCGTTAGGAAGGAAGAGAGGGAAAAAAACACTCATCGAATCCATTAGTTTTAAACATTTAAAGGACCATCTAAGATAGACTGATGGAGGATAGAGGGGTGGGTGGTTTGGTGGGTTGTGCCGGTTATGCGGAGTGAGGACTGTGTGGCACAGCACAAGTCTGTCCTAGATTAAACAGCCGCTCTAATCCCCCATTTCTGCCCCCAAATTGGTTTTCCCTCAATCTCGGCCTTGCCGTCATAATGTGAGAAAAAGAGAAGTAGAGCAGCGGCTGAGGCAAAATAATCAGCACGTTAAAAACTGTGAGAGCAGAAGAGCAGAGGGGAAAAAAACAAGAACGAGATGTAACGATAAAGAAATTGAATGGCTGAGTTTAAGGGGAGCACGCACAGCTTGATTGGGGTCAGTCAAGGCTTCCTGAAGTCAAGCTCTGTCCCTGGTCAACCGTAAACATTCATCAAACGAAGCATGGCTGAGTGGAAGTTCTCTGTCCTTTGTGCAAAGGTCTGTTTGATAACTAGAGACCAGTACTTCCGCATCAGCACTGCACCAACTCCCAACTCTTGAGTCTAATTTGACCAAGTCCGTTTAGCCAAAACCTTAACCAAACACCACCACATCGTGTCGAAACCATGAGGATAGGCACACTCGGACGTCCCCAGTGCCTTGCACTTCGGCTGGGCTTGCGGCTCCATGTAGGTCTCTCTGGATCTTGTTATGGGTTATGCCTCCGGCTCTGACGGAGCCCGTCTCTCTCTTTGAGCAGGTGAGTAATGGCCGAGCGTATGGCGGCCTCCTGGGGATCCGTGGGTTCCTTCTCTAAGTAGAGACTAAAGTGCTCGGTGCTGCAGGTCAGCAGGCTGTCTGGACTGTAGCCCCGGTGACCCAAGCGGAGCAGCCTCTCACAGGCCAGTGCCAAGTTCTTGTCCCAGTTTGGTGGGTAGTCCGAATGGGCCTCTACAATCTCCTTATACAGCTGCCCGGCAAACACAAACACACACACACACACACACACACACACAAAAGCTGATGTTATCACAAAAATGAATAGAGAATGAATATGTCATAATTTGCCTTATGTAGGACTTAAATCTGACCCGTTATGGTAACAGTATTGTTGCCTGTGTGTTGAGGTCAGACTCACAGTGTAAGACAGCTCAAAGAGGCGAGCTTTCCCCTCTCCCTCCATCCTTTCTGCCAGGTCAAACAGAAAGAAAGCCGTCTTCATCCTGAAACAAAGCACGCAGGCTCAGAGCTAAGTGCTGGATGGATGAGCCATGCAGATCCACACTCACAGACGCACCACTCCAATGGAGTGATTTATGTAGATGCCAATACCAAATAGAATGTACATGTAGATGCTCTACCACACAAGACTGGTTTATGGAGATGTTCTAGCGGACTAGTGTGACGCAGCTTTATATCTGCACACTAAAGTATACAACCTCTCCACAGAGAAACCCAGTGTCTTCTGTAAAGAGTACTGTACCTGGCTTGCCACATCTCCTCATTAGCGACATGCTCCCAGGACGCAGGATGGAAACTGTTCACACATGAGGGGGGAAAAAAGCATTTCTTTATCTAAACAGCTTCAGGCGGTGGCTTGTGCACAGTTCCACTAACTATAAAAGATTATTTATGTGAATATATTGTTCCACTCAACTGTGCAGGTTTTGATACACTAAACATCAATGTTTGCTGCATAAACATTAAATGACTGAGCAACAATACCAGCTAGCACATTAGACATGGAGTAAAACCACATCTCCCTTTTTTCACTTTGTTGACTGTAAACACTTGACCTCTTCTTCAAAAGAATATTTTAGCAGGGTTCCCAAGCTAATATATGGCTTGCGGGCATCGGTGGACACGCTTGTCGTGAGGGTGCGGGAAATAATGTCACAGTATTCAGCCGTGGATATCTGAGTGAATGAAGGGCTGCTGGCAACGGCAACAGAATATGGAGCTTTGACTAATTCCACTTTTGACACAGTTATTGACAAAATGCAATAAGAAACTCATTATTTTTCATCTTCAGTCTCATTTCAAATGGCTGAGGGCCTAATGTCTTGCTCTGGTTGGATTCACAAAAGGACTGGATCACAGCATGAAGAACAGAGGACAACCTCACTGAGGGAAGCTCTGTGGAGTCTGTGGAAGGATGACCGAAGACCACAGAGAGACGAGGAGATGTTACCGATGAAATATGTGGCGAGGATTCATTAGTTGGGGTTTATTATCTTTCTGAGTGAATATCTCCAGTTTCATCTAAAGATCATGAGTTGTTTTAAGTGAAAGGATTCTTCTAGTGGGCCTCCCGGAAATGAAGTCCTGCTAATTTAACCCTAAAACCTCATTGACTTGCCACTGTCTTTACAAATTTATACTGTGGAGCTTAACACTGCTCAAACCCACATAACTTTATTTTAAATTCTAGTTTAGTCAAGCTCCCAAAGTTTCCAAACATAACAAATATATCAGACTGAACTATGAGGAAATGTGCATAAAATTATGCACAAGACTTAGAACATTTCCGTTTGATAGAATGGTGAACACTGCTGTACAACATTGACTCTTGTGTTTTCACTCAGTGTAAACATCATATAGAGATAAAGAGGTGGAGCGAGATGATACAAAGTAGCTATATTATTGTCAAACAGTGTGGAATAATGTGACGCTACTTAAGAGAAGGAGGGGACAACTGTATGTTTAGTTAAACACATACCTGACCACAGATGTGAATGATAATGTATGTTATTGTATGCACCTGTTGTGTGGCTCACTCCAGTTGTAGATGTTGCGAGTCCGAAGGGCCCATTCTTTAGGGTGAAATTGCCTCTGAACTGGCACCAAGTAGTCGCACACACCCAGGGGCCAACGAGAGAAACTACGCTCCCAGCTTGTGTCTCCGTCAGGCAGCCCAATGCAGGCGAACACATCCCTCCTGCAGAAAAAGAAATGATTATCAATGTCAACCCTCCTCTTTCTCCTCCCAGGTAACTGCTGGTGATGAGACACACAGGAACACCATGCAGACAGACGTTTCCTCACATCCCAACACCTTCTAGCATCCCTCCAGCCCCACGCTGCTCACCAAAGGCTCGGGCCCTGAGGGTTAATCCCACAGGTCAGTGTTGCCCCACTGAGAGACTGGCATGTTGGCCTGGCAAACACTGCCCCCTGGTGGGCTTGGTATTAACGGGTCTCCAGACAGTTTCTGGGTCTTAATTCGTCCTGGAGGAGTGAGTGATGAGAGCAGGGAGCAGCAATGAGTCCGCCAGAGACTGTTTAACCAAATCAAGTAGATTAGTCGACTTCTGTAGTTCATCAAACTCCTTTTATGGCCTCAACAGTTCTATGGGCTTATCTTCTCCCTGCACTCACCGCCGTGTCGACCATCCCACTGATCTCAGCCTCATTAGATCACCCACTTGTTCATTTGGCCCATTGTTGCCCTCCCAATTCACTCTCTCTCCATTCCACAGCCTCCTATTTATCGGTTCAGACCATCCTTTTATTCTCTCTCTGTTCTCTCTTTGTGTCTCAGTGACTCACTGTGTGTTGTGGGACAGAAACTGCTCCAGATTGAAGGTGTCTTTCCCCTCAGGGTGGACCGGGTCCCACCAGCGGCCAGGAAAGTGAACCCCAGGGTGGTGCTGTGCCAGCTTGGCCACATACCACGTGTATGTCATCATCTAGAAAGGAGTACCACCAACTCTGTTAAATTCTTTGTTTTCAGTGTGATTAGCAGTTAAATTACCACTCAGTGCACAATTCACTTAAAGAAAAAGATTTATTGACTATTTCGTTGGCTTTTAATCCCATATTTGAGTTAATACAGCCTTCTTTCCTTCCTTAAAAATCTAGATATAGAGACTCTTGCTTCAACTTCTTATATTAATAAACATTGCTGTCTTAAAGCCTTTTATTATTGCAATGTTGAAAAGATGTGAAAACTGTTGATGTACATAATGACTACATACCCAGCTCAAAAAGCCTGCATGAGACTTCCGGACATCAGGCTGTAATTTGTTTGATGTATTTTGTATGAATTTTAGTCAGTTATCACACAGCATTGCTATTTTGCCCCAAAATATAATTTTTCAAACAAATCTTCATTTTCTTCACAAAAATTTCCTTGAAAATAAAGAAATCCTCCTTTTCTGAATCATATATGTCTTACTTGACAACCAAAAGAAATTGATGCAATTTTGTCATAAATAAAGATTTCTCAGCTTATAAGATGAAGGACAAAGAACACAAAATGTAAATACAATACAAACAAAACAATGTGTAACTCTGGTTAGCCACCAATTCCTATTTTTATACCTACGTTTGTAATTATTCTTGAACTTAACGGTGTTCGGAGGTAACTTGAGTTATTCTTTGTTTCTGAAAACTGTTCTTAATGATACTAAATTCTTACTTTTGATCAAACATCAAAACTTCAATGAGAACAGTTTGAGAACAAACACAAGATATTCAAAGCTCTGACCTCCTGGTCGACCAGACGTACATCTGGTCGTACACCCTGGCAGTAGTATATGTAGCGCAGGGAGTTTCCGGGCAGATCTCCTCTGGTCAGGATGATCGAGTCTGCTGGGACGGAGGCCAGAAGCTCCCTGCCGAACCTCTCGACCACACTGTTTCTGCTCTGATCACACTCCCTAGGATCATCAGCACATACACCCTCATACTGTATAATATCATCATATCACAAGTTGTGTTTACTTGAATTTAAAAAGGCTTTGAGTGCATCCTTACCCCTGCTTAGAACTGTGTGTGTGTGTGTGTGTGTGCGTGCGCAAGTCCCTGTTTGTAGGTACGCTTTCAAGGTGCTCTGAGGGTAAGTTGTCAGTGCCCCCGCCCCTTCCCCTCTGCAGAGTGCTCTGGCTGCCTATCTAATCGTGGGGAGACAGGTGTGATGGGTCTGACAGCACAGGCCATGCTCTCCCCTTGATCAAAGCTGCTCAGTGATGGCTGTCTGGCACTCCCCAGCACTACGCCGGTGTAATCTGCCTTCTCGGACAGCTAACATCTCAGACTGAGCTCTGTGAGGGGAATCTATGTGCTAACCGTGCCTCTCTTTAGCCCCTACCATGGGGTGAGCAGAGAAAAACCTGACATGTGGAGTTCAGACCTGCGGTATGAGGCGCAGAGGAGAAACAAATCAGGTTGACTCAGGGAAAACTTAGGCATGGGGATTTTAGAAGGAACTAGAATGAAAGGGGAGTTTTTATTTCACTTTGACTTTACTAAACAGAAGTATTTAAAAGTAACGTAGGACGCATTTGTGCCCAGAGTATTTACTGCAACAAGGGATACTGTAAAGTGAAACTGATTCCACAGATAAATGCGCACAGACTGTGCAGAATGTAACTGCCTTTTTTCAGGACAACCAAAAGAAACTCTAAAACAGGTGCCGCTTGACACAAAAACACTATTAGAGCTTGGAATCACTAATAACCTGTAGATGTATTATGCAATGCAGCTAGTCAATATTTTCTTATCTAATAGTCTGTTTCATGTGTAACCCAATGTGTTGTTGCAGAGCCAAACAATGACAAACATATTTATGGACTGCATTCTATGTTTTCATCGCGCCCAACAGGAAGTGTCTTACTGTATGTGAGTGCCATGCCTACCTGTGATTGGTGTGCACCATATGTGCCAGCAGTGCCATGGTGAGGACCCAGCCTGTGGTCTTCCACACCCCCCCATGGCCCAGCCTCCTCTCCAGCTCAGTGTGTGTCCGGCTCAAACCGAGGCCTGCCAGCACACACACTGCAGCATCACTCTGGAGCCAGAAACGCTCAACCTGCAGGAAGTGAGAATTCACACGCACACGCACACGCACACGCACACGCACACGCACACACGCACGCACACACACACACACACACACACACACACACACACACACACACACACACACACACACACACACACACACACACACACACACACACACACACAC
>JAVQJD010033657.1:0-29332 GCA_036023655.1 Nannoperca australis | reverse complement strand
CCCCCCCCCCCCCCCCCCTAAAATGGAAACATTTAAACTTTTTAAATTTATGTTGAAAACCTGACCCCGGCCGTCTTAATTTACTTATCTGTCAGTTTCTGCCATGTTCTCTGTGCCTTGGTTTGTTTTTGTTTTAAAACGTTACAAACATTTACATATAATCCCTGTCAGGCTGCCCTTGCCTTCACCAGAGATTGTGATTGTGTCAATGTGATTGAGTGCCCTGAGATAACTTTGTTATGATATGGCGCTATATAAATAAAATTGAATTGAATTGAATTGAACCAGAGGACAGAGCTGTAATAAATGTCCCATTCAAAGTATGATCACACAGTCAAGGAGAAGGATGGGAATCATTATGTCACTGATTACTCTGAATGGTCATCTAATAACTAAAGAACAAAGTGAAATTTTACAGGGACACGTTCACCATACGGTGCAAACATTGTTCCCTCATGATATTCCCATATTAAAATATGACAAAGCCCCTTTTGAAAGAGTTTTAACTCAACAGTGGTTTGGCAAGTGCCAGAAAGCTGTTCCCCAATCAGAACATCCAAGACTTGGTGGGAAGTTTGGGAGCAAAGAGAAGTAGGGTAAAGCTGAGTTGCAGCAATATATCCCACTACACCAGAGGCTATTAAAGATTTATTCATAGACAGACAGGCAAGTTTTAAATACACATATGCCATAAATTGTATCACTTAAAACCATCCGATAAGCCAGCATTAAACAGATTTTCTAAAGTTGTCAGTTGTTATTCCTCATCTGTTAATTTGTCCACTTTCCATACATACATTAACTTACATTGTGCAGTGTGCACAATGTAAGTTGTGGCACAAGGGAACACAGTGATAGTGCTGACAGCAGAGAGCTATGAGAAGTCTTTAAGACTATTGAAGTTATTTATTTAGTGTGTAAATATTTGTATTGAATAGAATCAGTTAAAGTGCATACACATTCTGTATATATACACACACATCTAATTCTTATTAAATCCAAGTCCTTTTTCTCTAGTTTGCCTTTATTTTATGCCTATATATTGTGTTTTTGTACAATATCTGTTAATTATTTAATAATTCACACAATAATATCAAATATTGATAGATATTGTGATATATGGTGATGTTGCTGTGGAGCATTTTATTGTTAAATGTTGTCTTGGCATAAATCTAAACACAATGAGCCTAAAACAAAATAAATTCTGAATATAATTAAACTGGGGAGTGAGAGGATTGAAAATACACAAAATAAGTTGAGATTCTCTCATGTAAAGCAAGGTCACAGGAAATGGTGCATGACTGCCAAGCATGGACACTGGCCATGGTTCACAGCTTACACAAATTATGCACACTTTGAGCACAATCAGGTCTGTGCTCACTGGCATTCTCCATAATTCTAGGGACAGGTGTTCTCTTTCTTTTTCATATTCCCTCACTGCAGCAGAAAATGAGAAGAAAAAAAATTGTCTTCAGCAGTTATGTCGCGCTCGAGTAGCACACACATTGGCTTTTCTTCGTGTAGTCAGCATCATGCCAGAGGAAGCTGTCTATTTTCGCTGTTCTGAGGGTTATCCACTGAATCAAACTGCACGTGTCCTTGTAAAAACAAAAAGAAAAAATTGCTGCATGTGATAATATTCCCAGCGGTGTGGACTTGTTTGTGTGTCCAGCTGTGCAGCTGGTATGATTGTTTCAACTGATAATTAATGATGACACTGCTGCTAAATAAAATCTGTGATTATCTTCTTGTGTTATGGGTCAAGGATCCATAACTGATCTGAAACTGTTAGAAGTTGCAGACAATAACATGTTCTGTCTGGGATGTAATGGCTCTCCTTCTGGTTTTGTTCAGCTTCCAGCCTATGGCAAGCATCTGCAGATAAATTGACTTATTTACAAAAACACCAACATGTTGCAGGACATTTGCAAAAAAAACTAAACAAATACAGAAATAAATGAGTGGGTATGTCATTACTGCTGTAATCCACAGGGTGGTGCTCTTTTATCATTTGTGGGCAACCAAGGCCTAATTTATAAGTTATGTAAACAAATGCACTCTCCGTCTTTTACTTTTGCTAAAAAAAAAAGAGTTAAAGACAAAGTCAATCATAGTTTGACCAAATAATAATAATGATTACAATTCTGAGAGATGGTTTCTCATCTGATCATACAGGGCTATTTTAAGAAATACTTCTTGTGTAAGCACATCTTTCACAGCAATAAATAAGCAAAAATGAGGCAACACATGCATATATGTGGTATTCCTTATATCAAAAGATAATTTGTGTTTGGGATTTTGGTTATAGTTTTACCTTTCGGTTTAAAGTTGATTAATATATTGTAGCACTAACTCCAAGAAGTTATACTGTACATGTCATTTGAACAAATTAAATATTTACAATATGTGGCTCAGTGTGTTATATTATGATAATGAATTGCAAAGATAAGGAAAAGAGTAATAATAGTAGGACATTATTTTTAAGTTGAAATTCACACTAGCTGTGTATTTGGGTGCTTTATACAGTATACTTTGGTAACCTCTGCACAACTATTTATTCAGACCAAATGATATCATGTCAGTCATCAGTCACTGTGTTCCCTGAACAAAGGTGTCAGCTAATGAAAGATTTACTGCCACGGTCGTTGTGACAACACTGTGACAACTCTCATCAAATATAAATTTGACAGTTTTGCTGGGGAAAAATTCATCTGAAATGTTCTGCTGCTTTTACAAAAACACACTAAACATGCATTTGAAACAAATGCTATTTATACCATACATTTCCATACTTTACACTTCAGTGATACACTATACACTTTAATGCTCTATGCTTTGCGTGAGAATTTTGAGTTTCAGTTAATTAAACATTAGCCTCATTACTCTGTGCATATCTGGCTGCCAACCATCCATCGTCTTTTTATCCAGCTGCATCCTTGCCATTCTTCACACATTCTTAGGCACCATCTGTCAAAAACGGAATAATTGAGCACCCATATATACCACTGTTTAACATTTTCTTTACGCGAATACTGACAAAAGTCCTGTGAGGACTGTCCGTATAATTTGTATCCGTGCTTTGATAGTGATGATCAAGCACAACGAAAGAAAATGCATTGGACTTGTAAGCGAGTTAAATGTGTGTTGTTTCTACCTTTAGGCTGGCGTGTAAGAACAGATTACTTCACCTCTCTCTATCTGGCTCATAGCGCAACTGTTCATCTAATTTGCAGCTTTGCACTGACGTGTGGGTGCATGCAAGTGATTGTCTTCATAATACATTTTGTTCATAAGCATATCTCCTGGATTTGGCACTAATTAGCCAGCCTGCTTGTCTTTGTCATGAAAACGTGACTTTATGATTAAATCACAAAGTGTACACAGTACAATACCAGCATCACTTAACATTTACTGTATTTTAAAAAAGAAATCAACCACAGATCTACAAAGACGTCCTCTGTTGTGAGTTTGAGTGTGTAATTATCGAGACCTGAGCTGCTTGATTAGTACAGAGATGGTCAATTCGATTCCCAGCTCCTCCTAACCACAAGACACCCCAAATGGTTTCTGAAGGTCAGCCCAGTACCTTACATACTAGCTTACTGCCATTGGTGTGTGTGTGTGTGTGTGTGTGTGTGTGTGTGTGTGTGCGAATGGGGAAATAAGACACCTAAAGGATCTCGAGAAGATTTGACAGGTTGAGAGATTTGAGATACACAGTACAAACAGGCCACGGTGAGTGCCTTAAAAACAAACAGTGAAGAGAGTGATCTTCTCACTTTTTGGTGCAAGTAAGAACTTTTGCAGCAGCATTTTGTATGATTTGGTGATAATGATGGATAGAGCTGGAACGATTGGTCGATTAGTTGTTTGAAAACCAATGAATCGCCTATTAAAAATATTTTGATGATCAATTAGTCATTATTTGATTCACATTTGCTGGATCCAGTTCTTAAATGTGGGGATTTGCTGCTTTTCTTTGTCATTTATGACAGTAAACAAAGAGTCTTTTGGGTTTTGGGTTGGTTAAACAGAAGAAGCAATTTGAAGTCGTCACTTTGGCCTCTTGGAAATTGTGATTAGCATTTCACAATTTCTTGACATTTTGAAAATAATAAAAGTAATAAAAGTTATTTGATAATAAAAATAACTGTTAGTTGCAGCCCTAATGATGGAGTTGGAGAGACCAGATTTGACAAACTCAGACTTGCTTTCATTAAGCTTGAGAAACAGTCTTTGATGTTTTGAGACTTCAGTTCTTGCAGTCAATATTAGAGGTAAATAAACCTCATGCAGTGTATTTTGGTTTATGCGTCTTGCGTATTAATTTGTTTAGGTTTTTCTGTACTCACAAAAAAAATTATCAGATTTATAGCTTTGAACACTGAACCTCCTCTTGGTACGTTTAACTCATGGGCTACCCCCTCCTCATCATTTTGATTTGACATGACATGAACGAGTCAAAATGACTGAGCCCTTTAGGCTTCCACATGTAGTGCTGAGTGCATGCAGCAGAAGCCTCTTTACAGCTGACCACTTGCCCTCTCTCTGGTTCTTTGTCTGGCTGTAGCAGTTTTTCTGCAGAGACAGACTTTGGTAAAGCTGCTATGAGTATTTTGGGAAAACCCTGCCACATGTTAGCAGTTGCCTGAGAGACATTTCATACCAGATATAGCAAGTCTGAAAACACACAATTTGGTGTTAAATCCTCACTGATCAGGCTTAGTGGAAAAACCTACCCAAAAACACTTTTAACACCAGCCAAGCAGTCAGTAGCCATCTTTGCCATTAGTATAGTGGAGCTGGGTTTTCTTACTGCTGGATAGATGTAAACTGAATTATGTTACACTGACTTATTTGCAGTGACTGTTATAAAATGAAAAACAGCAAATGACAGTAATACTATGACATGACAAGACCGGAAAACCCAAACTCCAACATTTTCTCAGTGTAAATCAAACTCAGTGTAGATGCTTTGAAACTCAACCATTCCTCTCAAAGAAAATGTCAACAGGGAGATAAAATAAATCAATCATTTAGTGTATCTTTGAGTTGCTAAGTTCTCACAGTGTCGAATGCCAGAGATTTAACCTCTTAACTGATTATGAATTTGTAATGTACTGACAAGCGTTCATATATATCACAGAGCCTCTACCAAATTAAAAAGCAACACTGTATTGTTGAGTGCGGTTATTAAATGATTGAATGCGGAAAAAAAGCATTTATTTAATATTTTGTTCAGTGATTCCCTTATTTACACATTGTAGCAAATTATTGTTGCAGGTGGAGTCAAATGTTTAAAACGCTCAGGCATAAACTCTACAGAACCTAAAAAGTGCAGGCTCAGATTTAATCAGGCTTGCACAGCAGTTTTGTGTTCTCTCACATATTCAAATTGTGAATTAAGTATGTGGGGTTAAAAAGCAGCAGCTCATCATTTGGCAATAATATAGACAGAGCTGAGTTGTGCTGAGATTTTGGTCCCATGGCCAAAATCTGCACAGCGGATCATCTAAGACCCTTGAGTCAAGAAAGACACATCCAGAAGCTACTCTTTGAATTGACTGTTTGCTTAACTCCTCCCCTGAACAGCAGTTGTCTGATCATAGCTTAGCAATCGTGGACACAACGGGTCTGTCATGCTTTGGCTTTCTCCACATGCTGAAGTGGTGTGGTTGTGCCTGCAGTAAGAGAAATCCGTGAATAAAGAGTTGGGAAGGTGGTGTCTTTTTGTCCAATCTTTCCAAAACTAAAAGTGAGAAAAAGTGCACGATGGCAACCCCAGCCGAACTAGTTACCCCACATTGCATTCCACTTGCCAAACACATCGGTTGGTCCTCATCCTAAAAGCCTTTTCTTTTTTAACATTAAAAGTGAGAACATACTGTTTGAAAATAAGAACAAAGATGTCAAGCATCCAAACAGGGTCTTTTCCTTGATTTGCAGATTGAAGTTAGTCCCACTATTGATAAGGAAAAATGTAAGCCCTGATTGTGTCTTTGTTTGTAAGTCTTCGACATCTTCAATCAAGTGCCTATTTAATACTTCTTTTTACAAGATTATCGTATTTAAAAACAGCTGAAAACAAAGAAATGTCAGCCAGAGTCAGCGTTTTAAAACAACACCTGAAGCTAACGTTAGCTTAATTAGCTAGCTAGCTCCATCTGATAAAATCTGCCATCATAAGTCATTCCAAGCAGCAAAATCCATGATTGGCAGCTAGAAATGATTTGCTTTTGTCTGCCTCTGTCTGAATTACTGGGAATGTTTAGTGGTAAATCTGCCTCCATCAAAACTGTAAACAGCACCTGAATGGAAAGCTTGACAGGCATAGCAACAGTAACTAAAAGGGTGCGGCTTGGCCGATTGTCATAAGGGCTAATCTATATTTTATAAGCCACGTGACAATATTATGTTGGTTTTATTGATGTGGGCGAGCCAAGCAGAGCTACAGACAGACACTAATAAGTATAATAAGTGAATGGGCTGCCAACTTACTAGATACATGGTTGGCAGGCTCACCTCAAGAAAGTAACTCATGGCCCTGTTCTAGTTCTTTACTATTCTAAAGAAAATACATCTTTGAAGAAAGTTATTGCATATGTGCAGACATTAACTGTGGAAATAGAGTGCTTGCCTTTCAATAAAGATGGAATATATAAATAGTTGGGATTGAATTCTGTAACATCACAATCCAAACACACTCATTTTATTTTCAACTGTCTCAGGAATAAATCTAGTCACAAATCATAGGTTGTGAGTCGCATGGTTTCAAAGGTCCCCCACTGCTAACACAGAAATAGGAAAATGCATAGCACCACTAAATATAAATGAAGATGTCATGAATCAGGTGTCCAATCTTTTCCAAGTGTCCATAGTGGGCAAAGTACCATTCAAAGCGTATAAAAATTAGGTGAATTCATTCCACTCCATGTCCGGTGGTTCTGTTTCTTGGCGTCATCTATTTGAATATCTTCAACACTCACCTTCCATCTAGTTTTATTTCTTACATGGGGCATAACTCATCTCTTTTACATTAGCTTCTAGTTGGCAAAATGAGCCATCAATTCCTTTAATGTTGTATTGGTGTAGAGCGATTCCCCTTTTCCAACTGCCTGAATAATTCTTTCCTCTCTGTATGTTTTATTGTACAGCAGAGATGTGCTGCCATTGGCTGTCTTCAGCTCTGTGTACTGCTGTTTGTTCAACAGATTTAGTACAGAAGCAGGTTGGACTTTCTTGTAGAAGATATCTTCAATAACGTGGTCTAAAAAAAGCATAAAATTAAATTAAGGAAAATAAAATGAATGTAAATCTCTTTAGTACAAACTATTGTTTGAATCAAATGTATAAAATCAAATATATATGTATTTTTCTAAGCTTTACGACATTTCACTCAGTGGCCAGGAGCCCTTCATGTCCACCCACAGTCCACTAAATCCTCAGCCCTATAATCTCCCATAAACACTCCCTGACTGTGGAACCTCCTTGGCACTGCCAGCATGTGTGTGCCAGCCCCATATACCCATTAGCACCGTTAAGCCTCTGCTCTGCTTCTCACCCCCAACCCCCATTCCTCACAGCAAAAGGTGAGTTTGTCTTATGATTACCTCACTTTGCACGATTGGTGGCGTTTATCCTCAACTCTGGCAAGAATTCTTTAAAAACAGAAAAGGTATCTATCCATCCCTATCCACCACAGTCTTATCATTAACAGCAAAAGGTTTGCATACTGCAGAAATTCAATTTCACTTTCTATATCTCTGTAGTTTCATCACTCTCTCCTCCCCTTCATAACCCGCCTTCACTTTTTTGATCATATTCATCCCCCTGCTTTATTTGCACGTTTATACTTCTCCCTCTCTAACCTCCTTTCTTCAGTCACCACACACACCACTCTGGTTTGTTTTCCTCTCTGCAGCAGCCTGGATTCCAGTTAACCAGATCATTCCAATCCTTCCATAAATAGGAAAACTACAGTAAACAAAAATCAGAGGAAGATGCTTCCAGTGAAATCAGAGAACGTTTTTTATTTCCTTTCAAGTCCCCTTGCTGCCTATGCTCTGTGCCTCTCATTCTCCCAGTGCACTGCAGCTCCTCCTTCCACCTCTCTCATCAGCTGCCCCTCCCTCTTCCTCTCTGTCTCTGCTAGGTGCAGCATGTATGTGATCGTGTGTGAGCCAGCAGAGCTGCCTGTGTGTTTACATGTCAGCCTATCAGTGCTGCCGGATTTAGCGCATCTGGAGAGGACGAAGGCATTTCTCAAATGCCCCTCAAACAAGGGATTCTCATCGTTGCATAGATCCCTCTTTTCTATTTGAATCCAGCCTGTCTTGAATCTTGCATCCCTGTCTCCATGCTTTCGGAGGCATTTTGAATTTCCTTGGCAACATGGAGCTGCCTGAATTAGAATTCTCTGCATGACAGTCCTGGTAAGTACTCTGTCTCTATGGTGGGCTTTGAGCACTGAGGCATTGGATCAGATTTATTATGGTGCAATGGTGGGGCCATGGGATCGCCAGGGAGCAAATTAATGTTAGGAATAAAACTGTGTATTGTAGGCAAATGGAAGGGAGTGAAAGAAGGAGAAATACTCACTGAGGAGGGCTCCAGATCTTATTTGTGCTTTGTCATCCAGATGGGTTTCATTTTGCTGTGTGCTATGCAATCAGGGTTTGTACTCTGTATGGAACACACACGATGTGTGTTACGTCTGAATGTACAGTATGTAGTTGGGAAATTTCTCATGATGTATATGTAGATAAACATTACATTGTATGTGTGAGTGCATGGATGAATTCAAACACACCTATGCCCTGCCTTTTTATATATCACAGCTAAAGGTGTGAGGCTGAGCAGGAGAGTGTCTGTTTTGTGCTTCTCTCTGTGTTTTGCCAGGGTGGTTGTTGTTGCTTCCTAATCTGCCCTCATTAACATTCATGTTCCTTCAAATGCCAGTAAACTCATCTAGACTCACACTTATTCATTCTCAGCAGCCTTTTGCTTTAGGCTGTTTCCTGTGGCAATGAGGAATCCTATGCAGGTGTTTGATTTGCCACAGGTTTGATAGAGGGTGGAGGGTGGGCGTGGGGGAATTATGGGCGACTTTTATGCAGGCCAAATAAACAATCTCTCTCATAGTTTAATTTCTATTGCCTATTAGATTTACATCTTCATTATCATGGCTGCAATGCTCCAGCAGGCAGACAGTTATGTGGGGATTCTTCCTCTCTGCTTTTAACAGTGCAGTAACAACCTCTGCAAGCCACAGACCTTTGACAGTCTGAGTGAAGGGTCTGCTCTTCACATCAAGGCTTTATGAGCTAGACAAAGCTCCTAATTGGGTCCCTGTAATCAGGTTATGGCGGCTGATTGGAATCATTTTTTTGTAGTTATTTATGCACGTCTGCAGCTCCAAAGCACTCAACACAATTTCAATGGACTGAAATAAGCAAGGCATGACTGGAATTCCGGATTACACTGGTGAACAAATGATTGATTAGATGCATTATTGTTACTAGGCAAACTGTTTTTCAACAATTTGCATATTGCCAGTAGTGGTTTGCCAGTATCCAGGTGTGTGGATGTAATGCAACATCAGCACAAGTCGTGAATTATACAACTTATACACCATTTATGTGCACATTACAGCTGTATATCAAGACTGGAGAATACACAATTCACACACTATATTACACCATGCTTAAATTAAATTAACATTGATTTGATTATATTAGAGGCACATTTATGTTGTATAAAAATTTTTTTGCATTGCCACAATATTTAGGCTAAGCTGCCTCAACAGGGAAACCATTGCCATATGAAGATGTGTCAGTTACCTATTTACACATTCAGCAGAGACAGAGCAACATTTGCATTCAGTTGGCTGTGGCTGGGAACCACGCTGATGACAGTGGTGACACTGAACCAAAACAGTGAAGCTGCAGGCTGTGTAACCAAAAGTGAGCTAGAAGACGCAGTTGATGACGGTCGATGATCCTTTGTGGGTTCATCACTACGAGCGTCATTTCATCAATATAAATATTTATTTTAGCAGCTTTTATGTTTTCCACAATAGAGCACAGTGTGACTTCATTGTGCATACTGCTGACCATGTTAAGATTTTATAAATGTTCTGATGAGATGACCCATGTGATCACTGAGAACTAAGATGAATGAAGCTACTACTAACCTACTGTGTGTTTACTTAGTGAGGCAATTGTATTGCCAAATTGCCTCAATTGGAAATCAGGACATATTGTTTTGGTACCTGTACATAACCCCCAATGTCCTCTAAGGCTGCTCAGTGGTAAACAGAATACGGAGTTGTGTGTGTGTGTGTCTTGGTGCTTTGTTACATGCTGTCATATGCTTAATATTTGGTGATGTAGCACTCTACATAATAGTGAACAAAAGCATATTGAAATGAAAGCCACTTTGTTTGTTCCAGAGCTTAATATATATGCTCTATGTGAGTAATACTGATACAGAATGAATAATGTCACCTCCATTTGATGCCTTTGTAGGGTCTCTTGTGGTTTATTTTTCTCATGTTTGACTTTGAGTTCTAATTACAGCCCTTTTTATTTACAGCTGAATTCAGGGCACTCCTGCACATAACAGTTCATTTGTGATGCCCCAGAAAGGAGCAATGTATAAACTGGCCAGAAAACATCCAGGGTGCTACTATCAAAGCATTTTCTGAAACAAGATCCATCTGGAATCAAGATCCTGCCACATAATGGGTAACATCAGCCACCTTCAAAAGGAAATGGTGAAAGATTTTGTGGTGAAGACTGCCAGACAACGTGTTTATACAGTGTCTGCTGGGTGGCGAGGTGACAGACGGAGGCAGATCTGTCACAGGATACTCAAATTTGCGTTCCACAAATCTAGTCAGAAGGTCACAGTCCTGCTCTTCTGCTGCAGCCTTCAACGTTTAAATTGAATAATAACAGCTTCATGCAACATATGAGACTTTCAGGGCCTAGTAGGAGGGAGGGCCGAGGTTGCCTCATGTTCATGCTCCTGGCTGGATTCAAGTTTTAGCATAGCAGAGCCTCCAATGATGATATTATCGTATGATGATACTGGAGCTGATCACAGTGGAAATCTCACATACTGTCTCTTTCCATTCATCTGTCTGTTTGTCCCACCCTTTAGTTTGGCTGGAATTTATAAAATAAATGACACCAGTAGTCTGTTTTTTTTCACTTGATTGAGGACTTGATTGATTTCGTTTTCTCAAAACTGTGAGGATTGGGGCAGCAAGCAATTAAACCTCAGTGCCATATTTCTATATCAACAGTAAGGCTGATGCATTCCTTCAAAAGAAACAGAGAAAGAAATTTGAACACACTACATAAATGAATGGTGAAAGTGTGTCAGTAAAAAAAGCCAAGGTCAAGACTTCATATATGTACTGAAGCCGGTGATTACTGCCTGAGTAGTTTGGAGTGAAAATGTCTAAAAATCTCCCATTGTGCTTTCTGTGAAGGGCTGTAAGAGGCTTGTCTGAGGTAAATCTGCCTTTTGCATGGTATTTTGCACTTTCTTCTCAAATGCAGTCCACAAACTTCTATTCCCAGATGGTGAGTATAGGGGATAAAGGTTTGTGTAATTTCCAGCTTATCCTACTTCGCTTTTAGGAGGAATGGATGTTAATGACGAATGGAGTCTCTTTTTTAGTGTTACTGTTAGACTTTGTCAAGGAACCAAGAAACAGATCTGCAATTGTAATACTGTACAACATACTGCAAGGTTCCTTCCAGACCCTGTTATTCCAATATTATAATGTGCATCAGGATCATTTAGCTGTTTTAATGTCCGTTGGATCATGGATCTGACTGATCTTGTTTATTCTGAGCCAGTAAAAGTCCAGTAGGATACAAACATCCCAGGATCATGTCACAAATAATGCTAGGCCAAAAGGGAATGAACAATTTGAGGAAATGGTGTAAGAGACAGGTTGCATGTCATTTATCTAAAGTAATATAAAAACATTAGAAAAAAATGTCTGTGGATGGCAAATTAAATCTCCATTAAGCAATATTTTCCATATCAACACTAGGCTTTTAAAAGGGCTGTTAGTATTGCTGATCTCAGAGAAGAAATAGCCCAGTCTGCAGTTATGTGCAAGAATTCAGCCTCTTCCAGTTAATTGTTTTGGTTCACTAGCCCATCTGATTGAGACCCTCTGGCTCTCACTGACCCCCCACCATATAAAACATGGGCAGCTGCTCCCATCTCAACAGCTCCCACACACTGATTGTACACTACCTGCCCAGTGTGAAATTGCAGAGTAAGAGCCAGTATCTTTTACAGAGTCGAGTGCCTGGTAAAGACTGTCAAACATCTAAGAACCCATGAAGACCAAGATATTTAAAGACCAAACAGGGACTAAAAGGAACATGATTACTGGACCATTTATCATAACAGGTCAAAGAGTCCAGAAGAATTTAAATGTAGAATCCAACCGTATATTGAATAAGTAGGTAACCATGGGTTAACCTTAGAGTGCCATTGTACTTCAAGCCTCTCTATAGCTTTGATTTGAAGTCTACTGTCTGCCTCTATTAGTCATAATTGTTAAAACAGAACTAACAAACTATAGTTGATACATGTCTTTAGAATCCTGATTCTTGACATCAAACCCATCTTGGTCAAACTTTTTTAAGGGACAATATTTAAGTTTGATCAAATGTAATTTAATTACCAAACAAATCCAAACCAAAGGATCTTAATCTTCTTGATTTTAAGAAATTATTATTCATGATACATATTTCCTATCTAATCTTATTCTATGAAATATTTATTAATGGTTACACATTGTAACTGATATTTCTGATGAAGCTCTATAGGTCTGTCACCAGCCAATGAGGATGAGCCTATACAAGTTCCCTGCCAGCATTCACTTCAATTTAAGCATTTTGGGACATTTGGACTGATTTATTCTTTTTGTTTGTGCATTGTGTTACAAATGCAATCAAGACAGATGCTTTCTATTAGATTCACATACTTTCAACATACAGTGAAGAATCCACGGCACTGAGATCTGAGTGTAGTAAAAAGCTTTTATTCAAGCAGGCTGACACCCACATGTTTCAGCAGGAGTCCTCTTTAGGGCGTGACACATAGGTGTCACCTTAGAATTCTAAGTGCTTAAGATTTCCTCTTTGTTTTTGCACAACTCCAAAGAGCAACTTTGTTTGCTGAATTCTAATTTATTTATTTTGAGCAAAATGTTTTGATAGTGCTGCAGTTACCTAACATACCATGTTAATTGTTCTTTACAGACAGAAACCATAAGGATTAGACGTTTTACAATGTATGGATTCTTTGACTGCATGCATCAGTTCTTTTACTGCTGTTGTAATGTATTCCATGCAATCATTAAGGGCCCTTTTCACAGCCCAGATTTTGACTAAAATGTTGTTACTAATAACATAAACGATGGATCAACAACACTAGAACCCTGATCTCGAAGCAGCTAAATGGCATTCTGTCATGATTATCATTTACCCCTGTGCATTTCATTTTGTGGCAGCCAATGATGAACTGATGTTTATCAAGTCATAATAAGGTAGTGTGTCACACAAAAAAGAGCACATTGAATTGTTTTAGATGCACTACAGAAGATAGAGGATCAAACCAGTTCGAGGCAGACGACCGCCCACCCAGAGCCTGGTTGTGCTTGAGGTTTCTACCTGTTAAAAGGTTTTTCTCTCCATTGTCGCCTAGTGCTGCTCATGGTGAAAACTATTGGGTCTCTGTAAATAATACTATAAAGAATATGGTCTAGACCTGCTCTATACAAAAAGTGCCCTGAGATAACTTCTGTTATGATTTGGCGCTTTTTGAATAAATTGAATCGAAATTGAATTGAAGATGATTGGGTCAGTCTCGTCTGCTGACCACAAATGAAATGAGAGGGGCCTTTTGATATTAAAGCATTTTTGTTCCAGATCAGTAGCATAGTGAAGGAATTATTACTGACTTTCTATTGGTCAGCACCCTTGGGGTGCCTTTGAGCATAGTCCTGGTCCTGTGAAGGTGTGCTCACAGTCTGCAATCTTAACATGTCCCTACAGGGACAAAGCATGAAGAATTAATTTTAAAAAGCACATATGCAGCAGCAAGGTGAGCTGTCATGTGGGTTGCAAGTGCTCACTGTTAAAAGCTTAAATTAATTGTTATTTTATAGTGCAAGAAATACCATACCATAAGTATTACATTACAATAGCAGGCCAATACAACCTGTTGGCCTGCCTCCACCACTACCCACCATGCTTCCTGACAACTGGATGAATGCTTGTGTTGGTCAGAGTGCAGTAAAGGTACTTTGAGACAGACAGTCAAATAGAGAGAAAATGGAGACCGTTACTTTCAGTTCCATTAACCACAGTTTGCAATGTTTAGGTAGAGAACAGGCTTCTATGATCAACAACTTCATGTCCCCTGGCATCTTTGAGACCATTCATCTCCAGTGTCTCCTTTCAAGCTGAAAACTATCCAGCATGAATGCTAAAGCTCCAGTATCTGCCTGATATAGTTGTAGAAGCACCTTTGAACTGCTTCTTTAAGAGTCCCAAAAAATAATTTTACAAAAACACAGCAGAAGGCTAATTTTAGTAACAAAAATGTCTAATTGTTGGTGTAAATCTTTTGGACAGCTAAATTGTTTGGATTCTGAATGCTTAATATGCTAGATTATGTGGCATGAGGTGTTTTGAGTAGGTCTGGAGTAATTTAGCTCCTTTTGAAAGTTGAAACTTTATCTCTGCCAGGCTCTTTTGTTTTGAAGTAGGCTGTCAGAGAGCTATATTAGCCTATAATAATTCACTGTGCATTATGGAGACAATACAAATGGACTCAGGTAATTCAATAACTAAATACTATCTAACATTTTTATTTTTGCATGATCCATTGCCTCAAATAAAAGCATCTGTGCATTTGCTTGTCTTCAGCGGTGATCCCTATAATTACCTGTATTTCCCTAATCTCTCTTGACACTATCTCCTTCCAGAATAGAAATGATTGTGGCTATCTTCTGCGCAGTAACGTCTGAAGCAAAATCATATGGTTTTCTGACTGAGAGTCCTGCCAGCTAGGGAATACTGCTGTAAAAAAAAAGAAAGAAAGATTGAGAGTTCACTGACATGGGGTCAGGTGTGTTTCTACATCTCAACACGGGTAGTTCCCGTGCACTGAATCATTTTGTCCATCTCTAAGCATCTGATCCTGGCATGGTAGATCGTCAGGCCATGCAGTCTTAGGATTCCAGGGAAGATTTGTTTCATAAGATTTCTCATATCTGACTGCTGATTCTTTTGGAGGATGTAGATTAGCTGGCAACCACCCTTGCTGCAATACAGTTGTGTCTTTGTTCACCCAGAAAGTAACATCATTATTTTCGCAGGTCATTATATCAATATCATATTACAAATACTTCAATGCCAATCATGATGCAGGAATTTGAGGCTAGACCAAATTTTTATTTACTAAGAAAATCAAGATGATTTAAGATGGAACCTTTTGTGTTAATAATTAAAGTATGCACAATGTTTGTTCTTTAGATATCACATACTGTGTAGTTCAGTCTAAAAGAGTCTCTAGATATTCTGAAAAATATGTCCACTGTCCCTCAAACATTGGTACTTCTTTGCAGTCCACAAGGTTTTCTTGTTTATTTGCTTTTTGACTTTAAATGTTTGCTTTAAATGGGTCAGTTCAACACAAACATACCAGTGGAGGCAATCTTCATCTCCTAAATCTGATACATATTTACTGTTACTCTGCAGCTGCAGCTTCCTTTTTGTTTGAGCATCAATGTTCTTTCAACAGTCAGAATGATCAAAGCTGTTTGAGATGTTTGCCACTTAACAAAAAGTGAGTGTATAAGTGAGATATTAATGAGGACACTGTTCTCAACTATAATGAGGAAAAATAAAACTAGAAGTAGTCTAGTGAGTACAATCATTGAAACATTAGTGGGGTGTATACGAGAAGTTATGGACTGTATTGCCTGTGTTCTCTGTAATGCAATACATAGTGTAAAGGAAACATAGAGTAAATGTCCTCAGAACTCAACCTGCTGATGATTCATGACAGCAGTCACAAGATGAAACTATCCAAAAGGGACATGATAGACAGTGTACAGTTTACAGGGAACTGACAAAAAATTCTAATTGGTTTACAACTAATGATAAACCTTTGTATTTCTAATATTGATTTGGTTGCTTTAGAAGTTAGAGTTAAATACAACAGTTATTCAAACATTATCCTGCATACCAAAAGGTACTGTACCTAACAATAACTAAAAACAACCAAAGGGCATGTATGCATTGATGCATATAGCTAATTTGTCTGTATGCCGCTTGCAGACATTCAGTGACCCATTAGCAGTTCACACATCTCTTCCGTTTGCTCTGTATCAAACCACACGGCACCATAAGAGGGGAGATGCAGAGATTCAAGGCAACAAGAGACTAATGGTGAGCCGAGACATGCTTTCGAGAGAAGACTATGACAGGGTGAGAGGTCCTCAGAGAAAATGCAAGCAGTCAGAAGGGCAGAAGAGAAAAGGCGTGTGCACTCGTATTCTTTCTCTGCACAATACTATCAAAAGAGGAATGGAAAGAATCAGGGTTTTTTAGAAGAAGACAATACTTAAAGCCTACTCTAAACATGTGCAGACTTAAAAGTGTATATACAGTAAGGTACTGGGCTATTGTAAATGAGAGTTATTAACCAAGTTCTTTTTTATTCAGAATTACAACTCAAGGTCAAAACAAAGTAGTGATACAGTGAGTTGCTCCGGGCAGTAAGGCCAGATTACACAGATAGTACCCGTGTCCTTACTACAGTCTGAATCATAAATCATGCATGGTACTCTGGTAAGAAAATCACCATTGCATTTGCATTTGATTGTTTACGATTAGCAATGACATCAGCGAGACCCATCCTCATTCATATTCCTGACTTGACAAGATAAAATCACATTCTGTGTCAAACAGATAAACATGTCACCTGCGTTCTGCGTTGAGTAGATGCTAACCCTTCAAGTGAAATTAAATATTAGTCACAATGGATCAATGTTAAACGTGTGCTTGTACTATGTATGAGATTTTGGTCCTTAAATGCAATAAGGTACAGTTTGTCTGTTCTTTTTTAAATAGTTCACCACCCGATTGAAAAAGCCTACATGCTATATATATATATATATACATTTGTCAGTTCACATAATTAGAAAGACAGAACGGAATGGGAGGTCACAAAGGAGCTACCGATTCATTCTGACAACCTGCTCTTTACATTGCCCCATACCCACTACTCTGATGCCCAATGTGTCTGACATATGCAGCCAACAGAAATGAACAGATCTGGAAGAAGTGACTATGGAAGCTGCAATTACTGTTCTATTGGAAGTACTCAGACCACAATCCAAGCTGCCATAGTCTCATGGCTTTAATTCACTTAGAGCGATGTGTAATTTGTGTTGGTGCAATAGAGGCAGAATCATTCAAATCTTCACTATCAAATTTATTCATTTTTTAAAGCCACAACAGTGTGGTAGAAGGAGAAAGAGGTTCTAAAAAGCATTACCCTGATAATATGAAGCGCTCTTACAAAAACACTTTTGTGGTGACTGAGTTATGGAAAGAATGCACACTGCCTATTTAGCTCCCACATATGACAACATGATGAATATTTGGATAGAGACTGTATTAATCTCTCCTAATGGGATTTCCTTTTTGAACTTTCAATTTCTTTACATCAGTGTTTGTTTAATAATTACATAATAATGTGGAATTGAATTTCCCAATTGTAAAGCAATATAGATACACTGCTTCTTTATCACATACTCTAATGTTTTGCTTTTTATAACCTCAGAACCTTTAGATGATTCTTTGCTCAGATAAAAATACTGACATAAAAACATCAATTAAGTCCAAGTTATCATTATGTAGCTAAACAAAACGCTGGTGAAGCCTGTCTTCTAAAAAAAAAAAAAAAAGTAATTTCTCTTACTTTGCATGAGGCTCTTCTAAGAGTTTGTCCCACAAATATAGCTGTGACTTAAAATCGCATGATTGATGTGAGAAGTAGAGCTTGAAGGTTTTAGCAAGTTAAAGTTCTCCCAGAGTCAAAATCAAATAGGGGTTTAAAGTCCTGACAATCTCCCTCTCTCCATTTATCACCGCTTGGCAGCTATCTCTGTTTTTTATCACTGCAAGGTCAAGAGCTCAGCAGTGGCATGGGATGTGTCAAGTTTGCAAATATTTGAGGGTAGTCATTTAAAGATGTACCATGGCATTTTTGGCTGCCAATTAAAAATTGTTTGTATGAGTGGAGACAATGTGTCACTGATATTGGCATTATTTGTTCTGAGCACACTCAGTAGTCAGAAGCATAGCAGGGTGCTTATACTGTGTGATCAACGCCTCTTTATTGATTGGCTGATTTCATTATTTGTGAGGAAAGTCACCATTATGAAATGTTATGCAAGAAAAACGGCTTATATCTTTGTCAGGGTGGGCAGATAAAAGCAAATATATGGTTTCCACTGGCTTAGCAAAAGTTATGAAAAAAGAGTTTGCAATGATTTATTATGTTAAACGTATATTCAGCTCATGCTGTAGATTAAGTTCAGAAAATAGCCAAAATGTGACTCTAAGTTGGGAAGACTCGTTATTATCATGACATTTACCTTGTGAACTGAAAAATTATGTTTCATCGAGCGGTTATGGTACACTACTTTAAGAAACCCTATTTCATACTATAGAATAAAGTCCAATTTACAGTATACATATCACAGGAAAACATTTCATTACATTGAAATGTAATTCCAGAAAACAATTAGTAAACACTGAAGATATTGTAAATTCTTGTTATTTCTTTATCAGTTTTCAAAGTCATCTGTCTACAAATGGAAACCTTACCAGTAAACAAACATATCTTTTGCTTCCTAAAATCCATATCATGCCATGTGTTCAGTTGGAATAATGATGTTTGATAGTAATTCATGTATTCATTTAAAATCTAAATATGAAAATGGCCTGAATGGAATACTGATTTGGTGCAAAACGTTTTTTTTCTTAGAAACTAATGATAGCCATTATTTTCATGACTCTTCTTTTGATCTTGAGTCCCGTATCATGAGTATGATACGGGATTGTTCAAAACTGTCCTAGCCATTTCTGTACCACCATTCCATTCTACCAACCCCTCTTTTTTTTATGTCTCCACAGGTAAGCAGTAGGATGGTGTCTGGGGAGGCAGGAGGGCACAGCTACTTGGTGGCATGCTGGCAGCCCATCCTGATCCTGATGCTGGGCACCGTCCTTTCTGGCTCCACCACCGGTTGCCCCTCCAGATGTGACTGCAACGCTCAGGAGCGTTCAGTCATCTGCCATCGACGGAGACTGGCAGCTCTTCCTGAGGGCATTCCCACTGAAACAAGGCTGCTAGACCTCAGCAAGAACCGTCTGAAAAATCTGGGGCCAGAAGAGTTCATTAATTACCCTCAACTGGAGGAGCTTCAACTTAACGAAAATACAATTTCATCCATTGAGCCTGGTGCTTTTAGCAACCTTATGAACCTTCGAACTCTGGGTTTGCGCAACAACCAGCTGAAGCTCATTCAGCTGGGGGTGTTCACAGGCCTGACCAACCTCACCCAGCTGGATATTAGTGAGAACAAAATTGTCATTCTGCTCGACTATATGTTCCAGGAGCTGTACAACCTGAGGGCTCTGGAGGTTGGTGACAACGACCTAGTATTCATCTCACCCCGATCATTTCATGGCCTCAGCAACCTTGAAAGCCTCAACATTGAAGGATGCAATCTGGCCTCAGTGCCCACTGATGCCCTTAGCCATCTGCATAACCTGTTGTCACTTCGATTACGCTATCTCAATGTCACTGTCATAAGGGATTATTCATTTAAGAGGCTGTATCGGCTCAGAGTGCTGGAGATTTCTCATATGCCTGCCCTGGATACCATGACTCAAAAATGCTTGTTTGGACTCAACCTCACGTCATTGTCTATCACAAACTGTAATCTTACTGTCATCCCCTACCAAGCCATCAGTCACCTAAGATATCTTCGGTTTCTGAATCTGTCTTTCAATCCTATTCTAACTGTGGAAGGGAATCAACTGTTTAATCTACAGAAGCTCCAGGCTTTTCATTTGGCTGGTGGGAGATTAACTGCCATTGAACCCTACTCTTTCCGAGGACTCAACCACCTCCGTGTACTCAATATATCCAGCAATAGCTTGAGCACCCTGGAGGAGTCAGTCTTCCATTCTGTGGGGAACCTGGAGACCCTGGCTTTGTATGACAACCCTTTGGCCTGCGACTGTCGCTTGCTCTGGGTCTTCCGCCGGCGGTGGAGGCTCAACTTTAACAGACAACAACCCATGTGTGCTTCACCTGAGGTTGTGCAAGGAAAAGAGTTCAAGGACTTCCCAGACATCCTCCCTTCTGATTATTTCATCTGCCAGAAATCAAAGATCATGGATTATAAGGTTCAAGAAAGCCATGTAGATGAAGGAACTACTGTTCATTTCGCTTGCCAAGCTGAGGGCGATCCAGTCCCTGTGATGATGTGGCTCTCCCCTAAGAAGGAATACATCACTACCAAAACTGTGGGGTCAAGACTTTCTGTTTCTAATGAGGGCACATTAGAGGTGCGTTACTCCCAAATCCAGGATAATGGCACCTACTTGTGCATTGCAAGCAATGCAGCTGGCAATGACACCAAAGCTGCTCACCTTTTTGTGCATAGCTACTCCCCCAATTGGCCCCACCAGCCAAACAAGACATTTGCCTTCATTTCTAACCAGCCCAGCGATGAAGGTGCTAATGTGACCCGGGCCACAGTTCCATTTCCATTTGATGTAAAGACACTTATCATTGCAACCACGATGGGATTTATCTCTTTCCTCGGAGTTGTCCTCTTCTGTCTTGTAATATTATTCCTCTGGAGTAGAGGAAAAGACAATACTAAGTCAACTATAGAGGTTGAATACGTGCCACGTAAAGAGGAAACAGAAGAGGCCAGTCCAACTGAGGCACCCATACAATTCAACATGAAAATCATGTGAACTTCAAAAAGGAGGCCATGAAAGCTTACAAACTGCAGTCAGGATGCATACCATCCTCGCTTCAAATATGTACTCAGTTTATGAGCGATAGAAATTGCACAGCAGCAAACGCATCTTGACACTATACCCTAAAAAATGTATTTTTTACTTCAGGGACTGAATCTTTAAAAGTAAATGTTGAATTTCAAATATTCCAATTTCTGTAAATTTATATTGGCAATTCTCAATCAGTATGTTAACATGCACTAAACAACTGGATTACTGTATGTAACCAAATTAAGGTAATGGTTTAAATAAAGCACATGGATCACAGTAGACTGATTTCCCCAATAACTTGAGT
Source organism: Nannoperca australis (assembly GCA_036023655.1). Classification (NCBI taxonomy): domain Eukaryota; kingdom Metazoa; phylum Chordata; class Actinopteri; order Centrarchiformes; family Percichthyidae; genus Nannoperca; species Nannoperca australis. The sequence goes on along the minus strand of JAVQJD010033657.1, from coordinate 7,882 downwards.
TTACATGATAGATGGGTTCCTGCCTGGAACGATGTGGAGATTAGCCTGCAGGTATAATCTTTCTATCAGCACAAAAGAAGAGAAAGATGGATGTACAAAGCACAATAACCCACTATTAGAACCCAAGTTCTGTTACTTTAAAAAAAGCTAAATTGAAAGCAGTTTCTTGGTTTTCTTTTGTTCCATAACAAGCAACTTACAAGTTTGACATAAGTATTAGAGGTATTTTTAGAGAAATAGAAAAGATCAAGAAAATGTTCATATTTTGATATAATAACGACGTACTTTGAAAAAAGAAGTAATACAATTACAAAGATAAAGCTATACTTTTAGGGGGAAATAATTACACTATTACAAGACTAAAATGACAATTTTAAGAATAAGGTCATATCATCATAATATTCTGAGAAAGATGCTAGAATTTTTCTAGTTTTGAGAGTTGTAATATTACCCAAAAATGTCATGTTTTAAAAACACATTTTTGAAACTCAATTCTCTGAAATTAAAATGTTTGTATTAAGATTCAGTTGGTGGGTTAGAGACAGATGAGTCAGTGTACTTTACCACCCGTCGCGTGTCAGTGAGCCATGGCCTTGAACTACTTTCCAGCATCATTAAATTGTGGTTTGATGTTTTCTCTGCACACTTTGGCACTGCTGTTTGGGGGAAACATGTCAAAAATTTCAAACAGTCGCCTTTAACTCCATTACTTGTCACAGACAAGTAATTTTGTCAATTGGGCTCCAATTTTACTGTAACTATCAGTTATAATAACTGGAGTATTTCCTTAATCTGGTAAACAGCATAATTCGAAGTGGGTATGTTAACACACTGAAGAAGGAAATTAAGTCAGTCCTACAAGATGTGCTCCTTTCTGCAAACAAAATAAGTTTGTCATTAAATGTATTGACATGTTCAGCTATACATATTTTTTTCTGTATTTTATTCTTTCCTTGTACATTATGCTATGGCACAATAGTGATGCTTTTAATGGCTGTGGGTTTTGAACATATTATAGTAAAGAGCAGGTTAAATATTCAGTAAACATGTTTTTGATTTAACTGAACCAAAAGAGAGTGTTACTGTTTTTCAGAGTGTATAAGAGTACAATTGGAAATAATCAGATTAACAATTTATCATCAACTGTAACAAAGTTCATTTTTGCCCATTTGGCAGCTCAACAAGTGCAAGCACTCTGTCCAAGTCCTGAGGTTATATTGTCACCGGTGCGTCTCAGAAATGGTGACATTATTAATGTGTTGCCTTAAGTAAACCATTTTCCAGCTTTCAGCTGAGCAATACACTATATTAATGTGTAAAATAGAGTTTTATGCCTCATAAGGATTTTATGTTGTTTAATTAATTTCACAGTCAAGGTCTGCTCTGAAGATAATGTGTTCATTAACTTTTGAAATACTTGTTTGAAAAGGGATGGGCAGATGGAAATTCTATTAAAATAAATAACATTTTATACTATGGGGTTCTTATTTTATGCTAATCGACTAAATGAATGTGAAGATACATTTTTCATCTTCAAGAGAGGTGATCTCCTGTCCTGCAATTAAATTAATGTTCACAGAGCTTATTGCTTTACTTAGGAGGCACTCTGTGAAGCACACTTTCAGAATACCCCTAAAATATCCCATCATCTAATTGCAGTCTTTTAATTACTATTGCTACTTACCAATGTAGTCATAACATCATATAGTGCTTTCAGACCTGGTTGTAACATAATATCCTACACATGTCCAAATTCCCCAGGGTCTATGTGTTTGTGCACTTTAAACCAAAAGATCATGTTAGACCATGGTATTCCATTTCTGTTGTCACAGCTGGTTTTCATCAGTCTAAAATGCATATTGTAAGCTTCAGCTGTCCTTTGAGTTTAATGCTACTACTAGAATGCTAGCATGATTATGGTGTACAGTTTAAAGTCTACACAATGTGTCACTGAGGCTAACATATACCTATAGATTACAAGGAGGACTGCAGACAAACAAAGTTGTATTGAGTTTAACATGGGACAGCAAGACAACACAACATTTCTGAATACCAAGCATGGTAAGTGTGGTAACTTTTAACTCGGGTTAGCACTCATGAGTGCTACTAAATGGTTGGTTGTAGTGACAGGAGGTGATCAAAACAGAAACAATTGTCACTGGCAATGGAGACGCAACATTACATTAAAAGCCTGATGCCATAAAAAGGGGTGTGGTCATGTTTTAGAGCAGGTTTGGACAGGTCGTCAAAAAAAACAAAATCATATGATATTGTAAGAGTTTATGCGGGTTCATACTTTGTTAATAAATATTCTTAGTCATTGATCATTGGTTTCATCACCAATGTGCATCTGTATCCATATAACTTAGTTCTTTGCCTCAGTTCTGAGAAAAAGCCTTTTGACATGTTTAGGGAACACGCCAGGACCTGTTGCATTGGTTATATGCTTAAATGGACAGAGCAATAAAAAAAGGTAGCAATAACTATAAACCCTCAAAAAAGACAACATTTTGTTGCTGTGTCTTGCTGTTGTCAATGGAGCTCATTTTCTTCTATGATAGAATGTTTCTTATATGGTTGTATGTTAAAACAGTATGTTTGTAGTGCAACCTATTTTCTTTAGTTCTAATTGGCTGCCTGGCCATCTACAATGATTGAAGAAAATGTTATTCCACTACCACTCTCCATTGCAGTGGCAGTAGAAACATGAGTTACTGGAGGCTCTATAGTACAGTAACTGGTTTGTAAGAGTGTTTAAAGTATATCATTTTATTTATATCTCCATTTCAAGCAAGATAATCTTGCAGACCACACTTTATACAATTGCAACTGCACTCTGGCATATAAAGAAACAAGCAGTAAGCAGACAGACATTGCTGAGCCAAGTAATCACTGAAACTTTAAAATCGATTCTGTAATGAAACCAGTGTAGAGAAGCTGAGAAAAAGAGGCTGATATGGATGAATGAAGTGTATTTATTTTTTATCAATAAAAAGCAACTTATTGGCATCAGAATTACGGACATGTTGGAGCTGAGCCACAGCATTTTGAAGACAAACAGCAAAGTATTGACAAAAAAAGTCTGCCTGCTCCATCTATTCAATATTCCAAGTTTGATTAAGTAATGCCCTAGTTTGAAATTGGAGCCATAATGTTATGAATTCATTTGGACCAACTTGTACAGTTTTAGGTCTTTGAAACCAATTTGTTTTTCTGGCCCTCAAGAAGGGCAATGATTATGCAAAACAAAAATTTTGAATAAGTTCACCACAGTTTGTAGGAGAGGAGATTAAGATTAATAATGCAGCCTAAAAATAACCTAAGGGGAGAAAGCTAAAGTCACTTCACAAATAAATCATGAAGCAGGAGAAATACACATGCCCACAGACTTAACATTTTCTCTTTTGACAGGTAAGATAGGAGCTACGTCTGGAGGTTATTATGAGCTGTCAACAAACACCCTCTATTTAAAATCATTTCGAAAGACCTCATTGGTAATGCTGGGCCTTAAAAACTGCTAAAAACATTCAATGTCTCATCTTTTGATTAATCTTTTGATCTTTTAGATCTTCTGCAATTGTAACTTAATTTGTCTCAAATCCAGATAAAATATAATTTAATACATGTTTATTTACACCTAGTCACATATGATATCTAATAGCATCTATTCATGCTATGCAAATCTGCCATCGGCTAAAGAAAGCAGAAGTCATTAGTTGCCTTCCATACACCACTTACTGATGTAGTTGCAACTGTGGGAAGTAAAGACTGCAGAGACATCAGACTAGAATGCCTCTCAAAGAACCTCAGACAGCAATCCATCTCTAATTGTTCTTGGTTGCAGTTGTACTAGGGTTTGGGACGCTCAATAGCAATTGTGGTCTGCCCAAAACGCATGTGTGTAAATGAGAACAAAAAAATGCCTTTTTTCATTATTCATTAATATTCTAATATATATGTACATTTCTGGAATTAATTTTTTCATACATATTAGAAATGAAACACAGTATGTGTCATCTTTAAGGCAAAGCAAAAGCTTTTTCAACCCATTTTAATGTTACTGTCATTACTATCTATTACTGTTTATGGTGGAATGCTTATGACAGAATTAGGTCACACAACAAAGTACATGGGTGGCAGTAATTTAAAGTTCCTGTGAGAGACAAAAGCATTCATGGAGAGATTTTTGTAAAGCTTCACACAAAAAAGTGGAATATTGGTGATATGTTCCTACAGCATACTCTGGTCCAAGCATTTTCCCCTTGGTTCGGTTTCTTTTCATGCAGAGAAAAATCAGAGTGAACCAAAATGCATCACTACAAACCACATGAGAACATTCACTCTGCTTATTAATCAAATGTGTCAGGGGCAGGAGCAAGAAAGTAAATACAGGAAGAAGGTCCTGTGTTCTGGACTACATGCATATATTTCTGTGAGTTAACCTGCTCAAAACCGTAGTAAATATCTGGGCAATGTACCAGGCAAAAAAAGACCATCAGAATGCCAAATGTACTTTGAGGAAACGTCTTAAAAATACTATACTGGGGAACAAGGGAAACTTGCAGAGTACATAGCTTGGTCGGACTGAGGTCAGATCACGTTCCCCACCACAAACAAACTGCTCTAGAGTTTGTTTGGAACCGGAGTGAGACCACCTCGTCTCAACGGTCTTGGTGCGGTTAACCTAAGTGCAATTGCTGTGTTCACACCTGCCCAAATGAACCACACCAAAGGGTTAAAAACACCCCAGGGTTTCAATTCAGGTGAACTAATCAAAGCAGGTGAGAAAACCCCTCAGTCTCAAGATTGTTCTGTCTAAAAGAACACTAAGACCTTGACAATGTTTGTTTTGTCTTGTTAAAATTTGTAAAAGGCAGAGTGAAGTGGTTCTTCATTACACTCTACAAGGGTTCTGTTGCGTCCATAAGGAAACTTATTTCGCTGACACCAACAGAATAAGTGGATGTGTAGCTAATGTAAATGGTGAAAATGCTTGACAAAAGTTTGACCTCATTGTGCAGCAGAATTCCCTGACTACAGCTCTATATAGCTTATCACCATGTTCATGGCAAGACACACCATTTTTATTTGGAGTATGGGACAGAGTGCATTACAACACTGACTTCCCTGAATAGATCATGTTGAGAGAGGCAGTGTGAACTGCTTATGTGCGTGAATGCATACATCTGCCAACATGTGTAGCCATCTGGACTGGTGGGACTTGGACTGACTAGCCAGCTCCATACGGGTGTGTGAGCTGCAGGCCAATACAATAATTTATCTCATCATTTGGTCCAACAGATTGTGTTGGGCATTACTTGTTACCTGGATTTTCTATGATGCGAGAATTCACGTGCTTGAGTTAGTTTTATAAAAGTGAGTCTTGGCAAAACAAAGAGGTAAAATAAATTACTGACCAATTTACACTGAACAAAAATATAAACGTGACACTTTTGTTTTTGTTCCAATTTCACATGAGCTGAACTCAAAAAGCTAAAACTTATTCTATGTACACAAAAGGCATTTCTTTCAAATATTGTTGCATCTTGATATGCCACACCCGTGAGGTGGATGGATTATCTCGGCAAAGGAGAAGTTCTCACTAACACCAATTTAGACAATTTTGTAAACAATATTTAAAAGAAATAGACCTTTTGTGTACGTAGAAAAAGTTTTCGCTCTTTGAGTTCAGCAAAACTGGTTGCGATTATATTTTTGTTCAGTGTAAATTGAGACGAAAACTAAGCATAGCAGAAAAAGTGATCTGATGAGTGTTTACAGGCATCATACATAGTATCTCAAAAGTACAAAATTATATGTCTGATTAGTTTGTATTACATACAGTTGTTAGCCTAACTGTACAGCTGGAATTACAGCTGGACTGCTATAGAGCGCCAGAGCATGCACCCTGGCCAGCACCATGGACAGCACTCATAATGTCCACCAGTTTAAGCCATTAGTAACTTCTGAAGTTTCTTATTACCAGATTTACTACTATTCATACAAGAAGATGCCTTAGGGATGCCCTACCCAAATGTCTCAAATCCGACCATCCCATTATGTGTGAACTGCAGAACCGCTGCTAATACTATGTTATGTAATGCTAAGTTGTTACTGTTTACAGTCATCATGCAGAGCCACTTGCATGTAGCCATTACAACTTCTTATCTCAACAAGGTGTTTGGAGAGATACAAACATATACACTGCAGTGTCCTGTTAGTTCATAATAATAATAATAACAGCAACAACAACAACAACAACAGAATCAGAGGATGTGCTTATTCACAAACCTTTGCTAAATATTAACTGTACTATGGGCTTGACAACACAATTGTAAACAAAAAAGGGTAAAAAATAAAATAAAATGTAACACGTCCAAAATTACAAAAGGTGTGCAGTTATAAGGTATAATCATCTTTCAGCACCTACTAAGGCTCAAAGTGTAGTTTGTAATCAATCAGCACACTTAAAGATATTCTCAACTGAAATGTGTTTTTACTTACCCTCATCTAAAGCATCTTGTGGGTATAAAATGTGAGTTTACATTAGAGTGTTAGATAATATAATTTGGGACTCTGCCATCAGCTTATGAATGAATCTAGTATAATAGCTCTGGCCGCCCTCCAATTTTCACCAAATGTGATTCCTTTTAATACAGAGGTGAAAATGCAACGTTCTTCTTTGATGGTGGATAAAAACAAAAGCCATGCCAAAATCGCTGTAACCAGGTCAAATTATCAATTTTCTGGATATTTTAAAAGTATATTTTTCAGTTTCATGTTTGCTTAAAAGCTAAGAACTCCCAGAGCACAAATCCACTGGATATAAGAAACCAGGGAATAAAAATTAGATCTGATAGAAGCAGAGTGTGTGGGGGTGTTTGAGGGGGTTGGGCTATGTGTGGACTAATCTGTTATGACATGGGAATGGCCGTCTCTGGTTACTTTCCTTTTACACTTCTCTCTGGTAAAAGCATAATATTTTGGCACAGGAGAAAGATTTGTTGCTACGATGTACATATTTGCTGACATAAATGTGGATAGTTTAAGTTAATTGCTACATAAAAAAAGGACCAAGATTGTACTTTCTCACTTTCTCCCCATTAACTGACTGTCCCTGATGCATAGACAAACAAAGTCTTTGTACTAGGGAGTGAAATTGCCTGCCATTTATTCATTGTTAAGCAATGGTTTAAGTGTTTTCTTTTTGACCTAGACAATTATTAAATACTGACAATATGTTGTTTTTTTTATTAAATGATCATACAGGTTGCAATATGAGATGTTGTTTCAAACACATCTGTGCTGCAAAATATAGAGTAAAATCACTACATTTCAAGTAGCCTCAAAGGCCTTTGAGGGATATTTCACCAAACCAAAAGACACTCCAATCAGATCTTTAAGTTAGTAGTAGTAACAAGTAACAACGGTTTCAACGGTCTGAGCAAGACAACAACACTGCCAGATGATACATGAGTCACACTGCTTGAAGTCTATGCAATCTTTGGCTATGTTCTAATCAAGCACCGGCTGAGACGCCTGGCACCGGGTTGCCAGGGCCCCAGCTATCCACCTCCAGTAACCACCGCTCTCAATTACTGCGCATGGCAGCTGCTAGCAGCTAACAACCTCCAGCAACCACAGCAGCTAGCACCGGCTTCGGAGTCCGGCACCGGGTTGCCGCTCTGTCTGTCGGTTTTTGGGGATTTGTACTATGCCACCTCAGTCTCCCACTTAATTTAAATCATGGACTGCGGGTCCTTGCAAGCATATCACCGTTACATCCGGTCAGATCCCAAAGATCTTAAATCGGCTTCATCTCTTCTCCAGTTATGGGAGGCTTTTTGGGGGTTCGTCGTACCCGAGTGCCAAGGTGGACGTC